>CALNXI010001208.1:72393-111525 GCA_942486025.1 Porites evermanni
GTGTGACTTTGTGTGTCTGGTGTGTGAGAAGTCTCTTGTTTTGTGATGAGGGAATAGGAACACTAAACGGAGCTAATCGAAATCAAAAAAAGTAAAAGGAAAGAATAAAGTGTGAGGGGAGGGGAAAAAAGGGAAAGAAAAGTGGGAGAAAAGGGGGGGGTGGAGCATGCAGTGAAGAGAGGGGTCTAACGTGGAAATTTGGGTTGGGGGGGGGGGGGGGGTTAATCGAGGGACGGCTATTATTCGACGAAATACGGTAACCAGAGACATCTATTTATCATGGACTTCAGTTCACTTGGCAACCTCGTCCCCAAGCTCTTCTCGTTTTCCAATATGGCAGTGGAATATTGGAAAACGAGACGACCGTGGGGACGAGGTTGATTTACTTGGTTCTGTAGATACCAAACAGTCAATCAAACTCACTTCTTTTTTTCATATTGGTAACTGTTGATACGCTGCAATAACTAAAGTAGCTTATGTATTTATTTATCTATCTATTTACAGACTTCAGCACTCCAGCAACCAAACAGGTCCGTTGTGCTTTAATTCAACTACTTAATTCTTACTCACCTACTAAACCATATATTTAGGTCGCAACTGAAGTCGGCCAAACTTGGGCCGATTGATTGCGAATCGCAAATTTCTCTCACAATAGGAAAATCTTAAATTCCGGTTGAAGCCGTCAACGGAAGCGGGCAGCAAAAGGCCAGTCTTTTTATTCGTTTGTTGTTATTAAAATGATCTTCGAATGCTCAGTATGTAACTGAGACCACAGGTACCCCAAGCTGACCAAGCTCAGAAGCGATCGTTGTTGCGTATCAGAAATACTATAAAGGATTGTATGGATATTTTAGCGATCGTTAATAGCGGAGCTCCTTGCGCGCGCGACGCGCGCGCGAGTGGAGCACCATAACTAAGATAAACTACCCATCCGAGAAATTTTGGTTATGACGTCAGCGTACGTCCGTCCGTACGGACTTTCCGGGTAGTGGAAAGTAGTCCGCATGGACTCTTGGGGTAGGGGAAAGTAGAGATTTTTTGGCGGGAAATCGCATGGCGCAACGTCGCGCAATTATATCGCGCAACTGGTTTTGAAAAAAGAAATTTAAAAGCAACTTAGCAAAAAGATTTTTCGACAGAGCCTTTATAACTTTTATTACAACTTACGAAAGCTATTATGTCAAAAAACAACAGCAGAGAGATTTTAGCGTGTAGATGACAGGTTTTAAGCAGAGAGCAAAGAGAAGGTGAACGGCAGAGAGCAAGAGTCAACACGCGTAGAACAAGCGAAGACGATCGCCAAAGAGAGCGCGTTAGAAGTAGAAGAAGAAGACAACATTTTAGCGAAGAAAGTCGGCAAGTAGAAAGAGTCAGAGCGAGAAGAAGGAGAGAAAATTATAGTGAAAAACGCCGGCAAGCAGAACGATGCAGAGCTAGAATGAACAGACAAAGGCAACGCGAAAGAGAAATACAAAGGCAAAGAGAACGGCAGCAACATAATGACATGATGACAGAAAGTGTTGTGTTAATGTCACTATGGCCCCGCGTTATTAACATTTTGATTTCAAACTGATCTCGGACGCGAAAATTCAGCCAATCATTTAAAAATACAAGCAGGGAAGACAGAGGCTTTTCACTTTTCTCACCATAGTCACTCGTTGATCACGCTCTACGACCGTCCAATTTTGATGCTCTGATTGGTCAAAATTTGACAGGTGAGTTCATGCAGAAAATTTATACAGCATCTTGAACCTTGTTTACTTTGACAGCTGAAGCTGACAGAGTATTTTGTCAACTTGTGATGTTTTTTACTGTCTTTTCCCACTGGATGCTTAAAATGAAATACAGCTGCTATCAACAGTCTTCTTTGATCCATGGCTGGTTTTTTTATTGAATTTTTGGTTGGGAAATGCGCCGGTTGTCAAAGTTGGAAATCAGATTTCGGATGCATCGTTTTCGTTTTTCACCTTGCTGGATGCGGGGTTGAAAAGTCCCTCAAGCGATTCTGGCCTTACTTGATAGCTTTCAAGAGCTGCATCTCGAATGGTAAGCCTGAGTAATTATTGTATACAGTGTATGTTTGTTTTTTTATATCTAATATCATGAAGTCGAGCGCAGTTTATGAGGCTAATTTATGCACGTTTGTATTAAGATCTGAGACAATGATCTGATCTAGTATATATAAGCTTACAGAGCTTTAAAAAGCCTTTAATCGATATTTTCTCTCCGCATATAGAATGAAAGAACGTTCCGAAGAGTATTTAGTTATAATTTTGGCTGTAGGAAGAAAGCTTTGAGCGATTTTCTTGCCTCGAGTTCATCTCTGAAAACAGTAAACACCAGGAAGCCGGCTAAAAGCTTTAGGCTTAAGCGTAAAGACTCAGGATTTTTAGAGACGCTTTAATACTTGTCTTCGTGAATGAAAATTGTTGTCTCTGTAAATGTTTCACCGAATTACATTTCTTTTATTGATTGTTAGTAGTCTCTTGCAATTGCTTTGCTGTTTGTTTTCAGTTGTTCACAGACAACGCTTGCAGGAGTATTCAAAATGCCGCGCGTTTGCACATCGTTATAAAACCATTAAATAAAAAAAATAAACAATAAATTCTTTATTATGTTGAAGCGTAACTCTTTTAATGTTCACTGAAAATCTGGCGCTTGTCAAAAGTGACAACCGGCTGGCTGTATAGGTGATTTTGGAAATTTTTTGAACGGTTTTGCTAAAAGCCCACGCGTGCTTCGTACGGTTCTGAATATTGAATGAGTGCAATTTGTCTTGAAAAATTGTGAAATACTGCATTTAGTCTGAGGTCTGTATGATAAAAACAGCGCCTCATATTACTGTTTCACCTCAGATGTGATGCATAAAAAGTATGAAATGTTGGTTTATACCCTCCCAGAGTTGTTGGCAAGATTTTTTTAAGTAGACTTGTCGAACGCAAAAAATTCGGCCTGATTTGTTTTTTCCATGAATTCGTTTTCCAGGCCTAATCTACTGTGATCAAGAGCTATTATGGCTCTTAAATGTGATCGACGATGATTGCTATTTTTTGGGTGTATATATACCGGCTATCAATTCGATGAAAGATTTTTTTTCACTCTAAGATCACTTAGCCTTAGCTTTCCCTAAAAAGTCACATAAGTGCCCTTAAGTTAACTGATTTGTGGATTAGAAGTTTATTGTTTGATTTAAATCATAAGTTTATTAATGGGAGCTTCGCTTTTAGCCCTGGCTAAATCTATATATTAGGTAACCTGTGTACAGCTACCCATCGTTAATAGGTAACCTGTGTAAAGCCACCCACTGTTAATAGGTAACCTGTGTAAAGCCGCCCATCGTTAATGATGAAACCTGTGTACAGCCGCCCATCGTTAACAGGTAACCTGTGCAAAGCCGCCCATGTTCTCAAACTGAATCGGGGGCCGGAGAGAGTCTCTCTCCCCGATTTTGTTTGAGTGGAGTCGGGCGGCTGTAGACATTTTTAAGGAACGGTCAAATAATTGATTCACCAGCACGCAGAAGGCGAAAACACAAGACACATGACGACAGTTAACATTTCGTTTAAACTTTCATTGAAACATTTACAATCAAATTTTTTTTAAAGGAAAATGTTCATCTGTATTCCATCTGTAAAGCCGACAGATTGATACTCAGATTTCAGTATCAAAACAAAACAGAGGGTGGTCTGCCTATGGTTTTAGTTTCTCTCTTTGTAATTCTCAAGGTTATTGAATGAACAACTTGCCACAGAACTAAAACTCGCTAAAACGATCTGAGGGAGCCCATTCCTTATTAGCCCGGTGGCTTCTCTTGGGCTTCCTCGCCATGAGAGTTTAAATAATTAGATTTTTTTTGCTTTGTACATCTTATGGCAAACAAAACAATAAACAAATAAACAAATATAATAAGACCATAAATGAGTAACGTTTTGTTCTCTCGGTTTCCAGCCCGGCCGCGCCGATACCATTGAAGTTGTGAACTTGAAAAGGAAAGCAAGTTCGAGGGACTTTTGCAAAAGCACCAAAAGGATAAACGAAACAGTTAATACTAAAGAAGAGTTGGTCAATTTGGTTGTAAGACTCCATGAAACTGACGATTTTCGTAACGAACACTGGCAAACATTCGACGAACTTTGTCATCCTTGTGGAATCGATAATGACTTCATTGGTGGATTTGAAAATCTCGAAAAAGAAGTCTGTCATATTTTGGAAATTTCTTGCTTGAAACAAGCGAACATATCGCTTCCAGAGATTAAACCTTCAAAGACTTTTTCAAAGATTCCTTTTTTCTACTCACAACTCTCCAAACAGCTACTAAATAGGCTTATAAGAATATTTCGTGAGGATTCTGAAATGTTCGAATATGATATTCCTATGTCTATCTTCAGTGGTAATTCTGGGGTCCGTAGAGTTTCACTCCGAGATCGATGATGTGTAAAAAGTGCACAACCTGTAAAGCGAGCGGCGCCGTAGCTCAGTCGGTTAGAGCGCCTGTCTAGTAAACAGGAGGTCATGGGTTCGAATCCCATCGGTGCCTTATATAGACACTTTTTTTTACCTTACTTTTTCATCTCGTATTGAGAAACGTGGAACGAAAAAACTTCAGATGTAATGTGAACATGTATTATGCATTATGTATTATGCATTATGTATTTGCCATATTTTCATCACTCAAAATAAGCGTCGAGGAAACTTCGTGCAAAGAGAAACCAACCTCGCCGCTCAAAGGACGGGAAGAAGAGAGACCCTGGTGTCGACTGACACAGGCCCGAGTTGTTATAAAGTTAGATAACTACGCCCAGCGGATTCCCTAAATAATTATCCGCTGTATTGTGATTTATCCGGAGGATAGCGCTATCTAACTTTTTAACAACCACTGGGGCCTGCCCAATAACTCTGTAGAGCGTTTTCACATGATCTCGCGGTGGCCATATTGGTGTTCCAAAACAATAAAACGGCGGCCAAGTTGGTGTTCCCAACAAATCCTGTGGGAGTTGAACTCTTTTCTTATGTAAATCCTTTATTTTGTTCCAATAATATTGCTTAGATCCTGGCCACGTGAGTGAAAACGCTCCATTGGACATTCTCAGAGTTCGTGAGAGACTGGGTCGGCCGTTGCTACCGTCTACTTTGACATCATGGGATTCTTTTGAGGCGGGCTGAAGCTTCCTTATTTGGTTATTACGAGGTTGCGAAGAAAGCTTTGGTCAAATTCTTCCCCAAAAAATTAACAGTCCTATATAGTGCAACTGAAGATAGATAGATAAACATCATTTAACCATGCACGGGCAATTCATCACCTATTTACAAAGAGATCTCAAAATATAACAACGGCGATTTCAAAATATGTAACACTGAAGATGACGGATGTACCGTGGAAACATGTCTGGGAAATTAAAGAAAGTTGTTATGTTTATACGACTAACTACACAACTATGATTATATTAAACTAAACATTAAACTACAGGGCCCAGTTGTTCGAACGCCGGTTAGCGCTAACCCGAGGTTAAATTTTAACCTGGGTTTCTTTTTCTTTTTATCAAAAGCACTCTCTCGGATAATTTTCTCTATTTTTTTGGCATATCCAATCATCAAATTGTAGGCAAAGACAATTGAACTGAATTGGCTTTGTAAGTTCTCATATCTGAGTTCGAAATTTGCACTTAACCTGGGTTATCTTAACCCAGCTTCGAACTACCCGGCCCAGCATGTTAAAAAGCTGCTTTCCGTGAATACCGTGCCTTTGAGAGCTTTACTGATGGCGCGTTTGAACGACTCGAGGGAACAGTGATGTGCACCATGCCTTGCAAAGAAGGCTATTGCATAGTGTAGTGCCACACTATAACTAAAACCTTTTTGAAATAATTTGTGCGTGGTAATCGAAGATTAAGTTTGTTCTCGGAGTCCCTTAGGTTGTAACTTGTACTGGGCTGAGATAATTTTGATGCTAAATAGTCCGGAGGTAACCCATGTAGGCATTTGAGAACCATGACGGTATGTTTCGTTGGCGGTCAAGATTTTTCCACCCCAAAATTTCTAACAAATGACGGCATCAGCGTCATAGCTTGAGAATGTGAGAACGCGGGCTGCTCTATTCTGCAATTTTTGCTGCTTATCTTGTAAAATTACCCCAAACACTACTACAGTAGTCGAAGTGAGGTTGAATTACAGCTTGCTATATAAGATGCAATGTAGCCTGGGGGACCAGGTCTCATGGCCCCGATTCCAGAGGCGACCCTTTTCATTAGGTAGGACATGTAGAACATAATTCAACCAACATATTTGTCTAACATTTTTTTCCTGCTTTCGGCCTAGTCTCCCGACCTTTTCGCTCATGTTCATTGCCCCCTTAAATTTTAAATGCCGGTCGTCAACTGGTTATTTTTAAATGCTCCAAACAACCAAAACCTCAAATATGCTATTTCATTTTAACCCAATAATGAAATCTTGTCACAGCTACAAAAACCCTAATTCAGCAATGGTCACGTGACTGATGACTTCAACACCCTAGATGTGACATGAGAAGATATTTTATGGCAAATGTTATCTTGTTGTGGTCTGACATGGCTCCTACGTATAAAATTTTCAAAGTTATAAAGCTTTTGAAAAAATTGAAAACGTTTCAGGCAAGAAGACTTTAGCAGGGACTGATCAAGTAGCGTGAAATGGAGTTAAGTTGCGATATTTCGACTTTTGAAATATATTACCTCAAAGGATTCTGGGATATTTTTTATGACAATAATAATTTACTTTATAATTGTAATTATTATTGTTCTTGTTATCAGTATTCTTATTGAAAATTTACACTGCCAGCGATGTTGTAGCTGTTTTTTTTTTATTGGCTGCGGGTAACAACAAGTCGTCTCCAAGAAGGCCAAGGAACACCCTCCTTTGCGGTTTGCTTTCCTCTCCTCTCTACATCTCCTGTATGAATTATGGCTCCATTACTGCCTGTCTTCTATGGCTATAAACGAGTTCCTTTTGTATTTTGCTTACTTTTCAAATTATATTCAGCAATAAAATAAATACAAAATAAAATTCGACTAAAATGTCATTCAGATTGGTAAATCATTCGGTGCAAAAAGTGGTTGTTACCAACAACGAAACCTTGTTGCATGGAATTCTTCAATAAATGACACGTAAAAAGTATTAGTGGCGCTGAGATCAACAATCCAAAACAGCACTTAGTCAACCATGCAAAACCACGGCCTTTCTGTCAGACTCGCTGTTTTGTCGTTATTTCTCGTGGCATCTCTGCGGCTTTCTGTAATTCTCACTGACTGGTGGGAAGGCAACGCATTATCTATTCAGATAAATGGTAAGTTCGCACAGTATTCTGTGTATTTGCACCAGATACCAGATAGTGTGAGAGGTGATGCATCAAGATATTTCTTAGCCGTTGTCATACTAAGGACGCCTTATATTACTTGGGCAAACATTTTGCAGTTCGTTTGGTTATGCGTCTCTAGTACCGGCACAAGACGAATTATGCGTCCAGAGGAACTACCTCGCGTAGTGCGTCATTCAACACGTCTTTCGAAGGAAAGTTCGTCTAGACGCATAATGACATTACCAGCTTCTTGTGCCCGTCTCAGTTTATACTTGAGACGCCATAATCTATAAGTCTATAAATATCTGCTCGACAAGAAGCACCAGGAATCTGATTTACATCTTGCCTTTGTTCTTCTTAATCTTCTAACTCTTCCACTTTTTCACTAACTTACTTCCTACTTCTCCTACTTCTCCTACTTACTAGTTCAAGTATAGTAGCGGTTTTAAAAGGCTGGACATGTTTGGGTTAGCTGACCGGAAGAGTTTCTATTGTATATCTTATCGCTAACATTGCAACAGGTTTACTATTGTTAGGGAATAGACTAGCTTACGCACAGCCGCAACTGATAAGTACCAAATAACGAAGGTCAGCTCTAGCACCACAAACACGACCACCTGTAAAACTAACTTACATCTGACAATGCCAAGCGAATCACATTCCTAATATGGCAATAAGTAAATTCGTGAGATTCGTGAGTATAAATTCAAGTACAAGTAAAAACAAAAGGTCAAAACAGGAAAACAGTACGTAGACAAAAACAAGACTTAATGAAACAAAAACTAACCTTAAAAGATAAGATAGATCCGTCTTAAAAATAACTTTCAAAATACTTCACAACGAGAGTGTTATCCTAAGATTGGTAAAACGATTTAAATGCGAAAGAGCTAGCCACTTCGATTTTTCGTTTCAGTAGCACTTTCAAATTAAGCGACTCAAGTGCTTAAAGCAGGGTTCGAGTTATGAGGGTCCGTTATCGAGGGTAAAATTATATAGAAAATTAAATAATCTGAAGGGAAACAAAAATTACTTCGAGTTGGCGGGAGGTTTTTGAGTTATCGAGGGTTGGTGTTACCAAGCGTAAAATTACAGCAAAATTATAAAGGAAATCCATGGGAAATCAGTAAGCGGGAGGTTCGAGTTAGCGAGGGTTTGAGTTATCTGGAGTCAACTGTAGCTAACTGTATGTACCTCATCGTGTAGCAAGCGAGTCGCTCGAACACACCCCCACACTCTGTTGAATTGTCAATAAAAATGCTTTTTTTCCATCGAGAACTCTCTCCCCCGCAGAGGTTTCCGCTGGGTATCCCTGAGAAAATAGCAATAATCGAAAAAATAGAAAGCGCGCGGGGAACTTTACCCCCTTCCTATCGTGCCCCGTGCGCTCTCTTTCTTTCTCCCCAGCCTCCCCACAAAAACAAGAGGACTCTTCGGAGGAGAGATCATCAAGAAGTTGTTGTTATTGTTATCGCCAGGGTCAAAAAGTGAGGTAGGTAAGTGGGAAATAAACAGTGGACCACTGTACTGAAGTTCGAAGCACTGAATTTATTTCAAAACAAAGGTGTCTATTCTTTGTCTTCACTTTTTTGTCACTCCAGTTCAAATTCAGTGTCCATCCCCGTGAAGCGTGCATGGTACTAGCATTCCCTCCCCATCATTTTGCTTATTTACTTCGAACTCCCGATAACTCCAACTTTTTTCGTTCGAGATATCGGAAGTGGACTGTATTGTCGAGTAATTTCCATAGCTCGAGAAAGAATGTAAAATTTCTTCATGACAGGTTCGCTAAAATTTAAAGGATCCCTAAAATTTCCTGCTTTGGAAATAGCAATTTAGTGGAAAGAGGCAGATCAGAAAATGTTAAGTTCTCAGTAAACCATTAAATAATTGGAAAGACCAGGTAAATTCGCAAGAGCCCAATTATGACTGAAAAGATAAAAATAAATTACACATGACTTCTTATAACACTCTAAGTTGCAGGCCTTTAAAAGGGCTTTACGAACACTTCTAGGCTCATTCTCTCTTTATATCCTAAAATAGTTTCAGCATAATTTAGGCCAAGAAAGCTGTCGTTCGGTGTCCTTCAAAAAATATTATATCTCCTCTTAAAGAGTACAGCCTGATTATCCTGACAAAGACTACTCTTCTTGCCAAGGTGTAATCGGATTAATTTAACCGCGTCCACGGTTCAACACTATGGCGGTTCACCTTTGCCCAGCTGTATTTCTGCGGCGCTTTGCCCCGTTCGTCATACCGTCATTATCTACGTCCACAATTTTGCCGCTCGGTTTTCACACCATCAGACTTATTTTGAACCACTGATACACTGCACCAGTCATTAGATGATGAAATCAGCTATCCCTGAATCATTTCCTGCGCGTCCGATTGCACTGGGAGGTCCACTGGTGTGGTTGAGGAAGTTTACAACTGTCGCCTAATCTAGTGGAGGACCACGACGAGCTAGCCAATGCTAAATTTTTTTTTCAAAAACTCCGCGGACTAAATAATTATGGCTGAGGTGCATTCCGTTTAGGACAAAAGTAAAATGTAGTGGAACCTACAGTATTTTTTCGAATAATAGCCGGGGACGATTATTCGAGGGAAGGCGATTATCTGAGGGAGGCCATTATTTCAAATATTACTCACTGGAAGTTGTGCCCGAAATTTTTGTTTTTTTTTCTTTGCCATTAAATAAAAACTAATCACATCAAACAAACTGAGCATGGGCTTTTTCAGTGTTCCAAGTTTAGTTCCTTGATTCATATCTTGAATCGTCACTGATCAGTTATGCTGGATCACATTGCACTTGAACTTGACAGGGAGGGGATAAAAGGACGAGAAGATAGCGAGGGGAGATGGGGAGGGGTGATTATTCGCGGGAGGCGATTACTCTGAATATTTCCGTCAAAAGGGGAGGGATTAATCGAGGGACGGCTATTATTGGAGGAAATACGGTAACCAGAGACATCTATTTATTATGGACTTATGTTCACTTGGCAACCTCGTCCCCAAGCTCTTCTCGTTTTGCAATATGGCGGTGGAATATTGGAAAACGAGACGAACGTGGGGACGAGGTTGATTTACTTGGTTCTGTAGACGCCAAACAGTCAATCCAACCCATCTTCTCATTTTAGATATTGCTAGCTGTTAATACGCTGCAGTAACTAAAATAGCTTATTTATTTATTTACAGACTTCAGCACACTAGCAACCGTGACCAAACAGGTCCGTTGTGGGGTGATACGCATTTTGTGCAATTTAAGGGGGAAAAACTCATTCAATTAGGACATCTTTTTTTCTGGAGAGAAACACAAATTTCGTTTATCACAAAGATTTTGGTCGCCGACGGATTACGTAGCCACGTGACCATAACATTACGTGACAAATCACGCTATGATTTGATTTTGAAAATTAACGAAACTGCATAACTTCAGCTGGCTGGATAGACTTCTTCCATCAAGAATCTAAAGTAAAGGTAAGCGTCTTATATACTGTTCAGTGCAGGTAGTTACAAGACGACGGCGCCCGCCAGTTGATCGTGGTAATCAGTAACATGCATGATAATCCCTGTTACTATATCTCTTTCGATTCAAAAGTACTTAAAGAAGCTTAATTACTTTGTTTTAGAGGCCGGAGACGAATTCAAGTGTCAAAAGAGGCAATTTCATGGCACTTTTAATCTGTACAATCATGACATCTGACACGGCCAGTAATTATGCAAATACGCAAAATGGCAGATTATAATCTACTGTTGGTTGCAATCCCAGAACATACCCACAAGTCGGAGCTTATAAACCAAAAAGATAAGCTTAAAACTTTAGTTTGATATGATTTTAAACCAGATTTAGGCCGTAGCTTTTGAGATATTTTCAATCAAATCTTCCTTACTTTCAGGGTTTGGATTAAGCCTGCAAAATAGATATTCTTTGAACCGCTGTAACTTGAACACGTTTTGATCAAAGATATTTTTACTTAGCCTGTGAACTACCGAAGGTTAACTAAAAAAAACTGAATTGAACAGATTTTTTGTGCGGGCATTCGTTTGTTTGCAACGCGCTTTTCAAAATCCATAATTTTAGTCTTTGAAACACTCTCTGAGAAGCCGAGACGGACTCAATTTGTTTTTGGCTTGTAGAATAAGAATTTGAAAACAAAAATATCGATTTTAGTATATACCTACTAAAGCCTCTTCACCCACAAAAAATAAAGGAAAAGTATTTTTTTGTCGCGAAATCGAGTGGACCGCTTTTAGGGAGACTGCCTCTTAACATTTTACCTTACCAAAATCATGAATTCTAGATTTTGGTTGACCTTAAGATTTTATTTTTCCAAACTCCTGAATTTTTGATTTTGACTGGCTTCAAGATTTGACCATTTCAAAATCCTTAATTCAAGATTTTTACTATCCAAAATCCTGAATTGAAGATTTTGGCTGACCTCAACATTTTGGAAATGTAAAATGGTGAATTCAAGATTTTGGCTGGCTTCACGATTTTACCTTTCGAAAATCTCGACTTAAAGATTTTGGCTGACTTCAAGATTTTACCTTTGCAAACTCATTAATTCAAGTTTTTGGATGACTTCAATGGTTTTGGCCTTCAAAAGTCCTGAATTCAAGATTTTGGCTGTCTTAAAGATTTTATCTGTCTAAAATCCTGAATTTAAGATTTTGGCTGACCTCAAGATCTCACCATTCCAAAGCCCTGAATTCAAGATTGTAGCTTTCCAAACTCTTGATTTCAGGATTTTGGTTGGCTTTAAGACTTTACCTTTGCAAAAAACTGAATTCAAGATTTTTTGATTTTTTAAGATTTTAGCTTTCCAAAATCCTGTATTCAAGATTTTGGGTGACTTTAAGATGTTACCTTTTGGAATTTATGGCTGACTTCAAGAATTTACCTTTCCAAAATCCTGAATTAAAGATTTTCAAGGTTTTCAATATTTTGGGTTACTTTAAGATGTTAAACTGTGAAAGGTTTGAACCTAGGAGTCATTTCAAAAGTAGATTGAGTTTGATCGTCGGGGTGAACGTTTTCCTGAATAGGACTGTTGTCGTTCACAGTGACTGACGTTTCGACCACCTGTGCGGTAGTCATCTTCAGAGTCAAAGTGAGTTGTATCACGTCAGTTGATGGTATTATACTCGGATTATTGATCTGATTGGTCAATTACGTCGCGATATTATTTGTTGTCTGTCAGTTAAGCCGTGATGTTATTGGCTATGAAGACTATGGAGCGTTTCGATCCGTCTATTGTCCCAGTTAAACACTCGTCTATTGTAAGTCATATTGTCAGTATTCCACTTCAACTGGCTCTAGAATGTACTGAGAACGCTATTAAGAACTCTACTGTTAAACTACCACTGCCTACAGACGACATTATGGACGTACTCAACCTCTGACTTACTTTCAGTACAACGGCAAACACTACAAACAGTTACACGGTACAGCTATGGGCTCTCCAGTTTCTGTCGTTGTAGCAGAAATTGTAATGCAAAATATCGAGGAACAAGCCCTAGCTACCTATACGCGAACCGTACCTCTTTGGTTACGTTACGTTGTCGACACATTCACCGCCGTACACAAAGACGGAATAGTCGATTTTCACGAACACCTTAACAGACAAAACGCTGACATACAGTTCACCAAGGAGATCGAAGAAAATGATAAGATACCTTCTCTAGACTGCTTGGTCACTCGCGACAACAACAAACTAAAAGCGACCATTTACAGAAAACCGACACATACCGACCGATTACTAGACCAGTCTTCGTACAACCCGACCTGTCACAAAGGCTACTACTATCTGGACTCTGACGACACGAGCACAACTAGTTTGCAACTCACCTGACAGCCTACAGGACGAGACTGATTATCTTAAAAACGTTTTTAGTAAGAACAATTACAACACGGACTTAACAGGAACGCAATTGACCACGCGACGCAATTGACCAATCAGATCAATAGCCAGAGTATATTACCATCAACTGACGTGATACAACTCACTTAGACTCTGAAGATGACTACCGCACAGGTGGTCGAACTACGTTTTAGGATGTTAGCTTTCCAAAAATAATAAATTCAAGATTTTTGCTGACTTGAAGTTTTTGAAAATCTAAAATCCTGAATTCAAGATTTTGGCTGACTTCAAGATTTGGGAACGCCAAAATCCTAAATTCGAGATTTTTGCTGACCTCAAGACCTTATCTTTCCAAAATTCTGAATTCAAAATTTTGGCTGACTTCAAGATTTTAGCTTACCAAAAGCCTAAATTCAAGATTTTAGCTGCCTTCAAGATTTCACCATTCCAAAATCATGAATTCAAGACGTTTGCTGTTTTAAATATTTTAGCTTAAAGTTCCACATCTAGAAACGTTATACACTTCAACTGATTCCTTCTTTCTTCTCACCCGTCTGGATGTATTTCGCTTTCTGTTCTTCAATGACACAACGTTCAGGCCAACCAGCACTTTTCCGCTTTATTTTAAGCCAGGTATTTACATAGTCAGCAAACAATCCTTTCACTCGTTGATCTTCGGAGAAATTCCACACTTCAGGAATCTTGACTATCTTATACCCAAGCTGCACCGCCTTTTGTAGTTCATTCGTGCATCAAACACCCCTCAAAATTCTTTCTTCATTAGTGTGAGGACACATGGTTTGTCTCTCATACCATGGTAGTGTCTGCTGATCCGTTGCACATTTTTCAGAGGGAAAACAATAATTTTCCTTCCACTCTGACTGGGAGAACAGGATGAAATAGCAATTCTGGAGCAAGTACATGCACCTTTACCAAACCAAAGTACTCATCAATATTCTGGTTGATAGGGTTCACCAAAATCTCCGGATGCCCTACTGGCTAAGGACAATACTTATTTACCCAGGAATACAAAGATGTGACATCTTTGTAGCATATTTTCTCTCCCTCCTCCATGCAGTCAGCCCTGTCCTTCCACAAAAGAAACCATCTCTCGGGTTCAAAGGTTCTGTCCACGTCATCTTCATTACAACTTCTTTCAACTCTTTATTCGTTTTCATTTTTGCCTTAAAGACACATTCCTACTTTTCCACCACTTTGTAGCCCGCCTCTCTAATCTTCTTAATTTTCATCTTGGTAGCTTCATACATTTCTTCGACTGTCCTGTCTGGATGATGAAATGTTTTGACATGTCGTCCATTAGGCTTGCATTTCTTACATCCATGAAATTCACATCCCTGACACTCATAGACTGTTTTGGTTTTTGCATCGTAACCATCCACAAACACACGTCCCTGTTTCAAAATAATGACTTGTTCTCCTCCATTTCGGAAATGCTGGATACGATTTCCTTCAAGTTTCCAAGCTTCATAATATAACCAGTTTAAGGCTGTTTTACTGTGCATTACTTGTGGACCACTCCATCCATGAATTGGCTCCACCGCTATCAGATTAGGTTCCATTAAACGTTTTCACCAAAAATAATGGCAGGCGGAGGCAGTGGTTATACACTGGATCATGGGATCAAATTTGGCCGTTTTTCGAAATTCTTTCACAAACTTCATACATCCCTCCTTCATCAGTTGCACATCACTTTCATAATAACGTAAAAGTTCCTCCTTTAAATTCCAAATGTCATCCTTCTCGAGCTGTTCAGCATACCACTTTTCGAATTCCTTTTTCTTCTTTGTTTTCATAGTGTTGGGCTCGCAATAATCAATGTTTGGAATTGCCCCCTTATAGTCAAAATTCTGAGGTCTGCTGAACTTATGTGGAAACCAACCTTTCTTCAGTTCCTTCAAATTAAAGGTGTTTTTGAAACTGTCCAATAGCATATTAAGAAATGATAGTGAATACTTGAACCTCAAAGTTTCGTGCTTGAAAAACAATGTTTTTGCCCCGGTTGATAAGATGTTGGTGACTTTCAAGTTCATGTTGTACAACTCTTAGATGATGAAAGATCGATCAAATCCCTTCAATTTATGAAAATTAAAATATGTGAGGCTTCTTTCTTGGATCCCCTTCTTCCTCTGGTTTTACCCATTCCAACACTGCTTTGATAAACTGTTTAATACAATCTCTTCCCCAGTGGTAATGAATCTCATCTTCATCTTCTCTTGTGCATAACAGTATAAAAATAAATGTATTCGCTTCATCCAACTGACATTCTACATCTGCAAACACCTTGAACTTCTCTAATTCTTCCTCATGAAGGTCTGTCGCTTCTTCGTTCATTATCTTGTCCATAGTTTCCAGATCTAACATTTCCTCTTCCTCCTCATAGTCTACGATAGTTTTTCTTCAGAATCCTCCACCAAAGAATCATCTACCATAGTTTCTTTGTCACCCTCCTTGTTTTCGCAAATCATAGTTTCATTCATTGTTTCATCATCTCCAATAATCTTTTTTCCATCTCACGTCTACACATCTCTAAACCTTGTTTCCTCTTGTTTCCTATTTTCTAGCTCGTTCATCCTCTGACGTAATATAGCAATGATGTTCGTGGATGTTCACGTATTCCAAACAATTCCTGCACTCCATATGCAAACACTTGTGTGGTTTTCTTAGGTTGACGTTATAGGCCACCTGACAAATCTTGCATTTACGTCTTGTTTCGCTCGCCATCACAGTTTTAGGAGGAATATGTCTACACAATACCTCTGTTAGGAATTGTCTTTCTTTCTTTGTCAGATGATCTCCATAAAACCAAAAATTACATTCAGCACAATACACCTCTGGTTTTGCCCAGCCAGTAAGATCCCCACATCCTGTTTCACCTTTCATCCTTCTACGCGAACAAGCAGGACAATTTTGGGATTTTCACTTATGCTTCCTAGGGTCGTTCTTGACCATAACCCTTTCAACAGTAGTGGGAGAAGTAACTTTTGTTGATGAAAGCTGGAACTGATGTCAAACCATCGTAATGGGCCTTCGTTTCACCATTTTCTTCGCAGACTGATTTCACCAAAGCAATCATGTGTGTAGCATATTTAAACTTTTCTCCAGTGTAAATGATTCCACCATCGCAAGCACTCACTACCACAATTTTGAAACCCTGGGGACCTAGGAAATCTTGAAACTTGTCAATCTCTTCTTGACAAGAGGGACCTTCAGGAACGTCTGCATCTCTGTGTAGTTTTTCTGCGGCTTGTAGTTGTGTCTTTTTTCGAATCCTTCATTGTCCTGTATTGTTTTGTTTTATTCAAAGCATATTCACGCATGGTGACTATTGCCCTTGCACAGCAGAGTTCATCTTTGTTCTTGATTTCTCCTATACAACGCTTTTCTTTGACCACTTTTTCCCATATTTGTTGACGAGGACTTCTACATTTCCGTTTACCACCTTTCTCATCTGGTTTCACAAATAGAAGCGAAGCCGAGAATCCAACATTGGAGCTGATGAATTCCCCTGAATTTAACACCCTCGATACATGATCTAACAATGTTTGTGTTCGAATGCTCCATTCCGTAAGTTCACGAACCGGAATTACTCCCCAGGTTTCCCCCATCTTACCGTGTTCTCTACTTCCAATCTGTAATGTCATCAAATAATCCTCTGGTATCTTGTTTTCTTTCACAACGTCCTCTATTCCCACAGCAGTGGCATGGGTCATTCCAACACCTAAATCTTCTTCTTGCTTGGGTTCCAAAAGTTGGTCAATGGTCAGGATAAACCTCTGATTGATAGCAATGTTCTTTTTTCATCGTTTAGCTGGACCCAATTTCTTGAAATTGGCTTTACACAACGGATGTGGTCCACCACCGTACTCATCAGAGGTATCTACTTCGTTGTGACCAATCTCGGTTTTAGGGATTTTCACATCCTTCTTCTCGTCTTCTCCCTCATTCTCAATGTCGTGTTTCATACTTCGTGTATTCACACCACTACCATGTTGCGTTTCGCTATCTTCTACTGAGGGAATACTCGTGGAATGTAATAACTCCAAACGTAAAAGTTACCCGTTTAGAAAAATTATACACACTATTAAAGTCATGAAAAATTAAACNTCAATGGTCAGGATAAACCTCTGATTGATAGCAATGTTCTTTTTTCATCGTTTAGCTGGACCCAATTTCTTGAAATTGGCTTTACACAACGGATGTGGTCCACCACCGTACTCATCAGAGGTATCTACTTCGTTGTGACCAATCTCGGTTTTAGGGATTTTCACATCCTTCTTCTCGTCTTCTCCCTCATTCTCAATGTCGTGTTTCATACTTCGTGTATTCACACCACTACCATGTTGCGTTTCGCTATCTTCTACTGAGGGAATACTCGTGGAATGTAATAACTCCAAACGTAAAAGTTACCCGTTTAGAAAAATTATACACACTATTAAAGTCATGAAAAATTAAACCATAAATTAAGTGGAATTGTTACTTACCCTCCTCGGCCTTACGTCTCACTCCATTTGATGCGTTTTTATTCTTTATATGTCGTTTACAAAGATCCATCCTAGTAAAGCTAGTTGGACAGAAAGGACAAGTGACTCGATGTTGTGAAGTCCCACATCGCTTTACATGTCTATAATCATCCCCCTTATGATTGATGTTCCACACTTTGGACATTGTCTCTTTGGACTCTTCTCTATGATGTACTCAGATGAGTCTCAGGAAGCAAATGATTTTTATGATGGATAGCCGCCTTTTATACCTTATGCAAAGCATAGGATGACGTTATATACTAAAAATACAATGACAATCATTTCAGTGACGTCATTGAACAAGTCTGAACTTGTCCTACTCAAAACAATACACATTAGTATAATGAAATCATTAATGTATAACTCACTTGTGAATCATAAACATAACAACTATTTGTCTTTTCATTAGAGTTAAACAATTAGGTCTCATATTAGGTTACGGTTAGTTCACTCGTTATTATCTGTTACTTTCATCAACGGTTAGGGTTAGTTCTCACGAAAGGTAACTTACACACTTCTCTCCGTTTCATCACTAATCTCGACTGGTTAGGGTCAAACTTACAACTCGACTGATTAGGGTTAGCATTTCTTTAGGTTAGAGTGAGCTTTTACATAAACACAAAACCCAGCAACTGATTTGGGTTACAATTCGTTAGGTTAGGGTTAGCTTTTACACAAACACAAAACCTACCATTCGAACACTAAACTCGACCGATGTCTGGGATTCTCTATCTACCAATCAGATTTAAGTAATACCATTATGTGATAGTTCTTAACCAATCGGAAAACTCCACTCAGTAGCCGCCTTTGTAGCCTCCTACTTTTGTATTTGCTATCATCTCAAATATAAGGGTTTGTATGGGAAAATTCATGGTAGCCGCACCTAGTTTGCATATTCAACGTTCCCCATATACTCCCCTGTACTACTAATATCCTGTGTGCAGCTCTCTTCTGCGTCCGCAAGACTCTTTCTAGCAATTTCTTACTGCAAGATGACCAGATTGGACTTTAAATATCGAAAATCCGGCGACAGTTTCAAAATTTTCATATTTTGCCCAAATAAAGCCTTTAGTGAGTTATTTTGGAAAATACAATTAAAAGATCCCAATGCGCTCGAGTTTTTTCAAAATCGAGGAAAGTTTGAAAATCGCTTTTTTGGCCTCCCGCCGCCATTGAAAATTGACAAAAATGATGCATTTTCGTTTCGCTCGTGCTGGTGAACGCGATAACATCTAGCAATGTACTTTTGACATTTCATAGCACTTCACTTGGTCTTTCTAAAGCACTAGAGCGCGTGAGCGACTAGGCTAATTTTTGTTTACTTCTACTCCAAGAAAAACCCACTGGTACTTAGAATTTGAGGCCAAAACTAGTTTGAACGTAAAGCACATTCTTTATACTTTGATGTGTGAGACTTTTTTCCGCGGCCCGCAAAAAGTGTCTCGTAGAGAAACGGAAACGTGAAGACCATTTTGCCACCTAAATCAATTTACGGGGCAAGATGTTTCTCTCCATACCTTCGCAAACAATTTAAAAATTGCTCTGGAAAACCTTCCACATGTTTCTTACCGCTTGAATATCGGATAATAGACACATATGTAACTGTTACCTTTTGATTTTTAACTCATTGTTCCGAATAAGTGCTAAAAACGCTTCCATTGCAGACTCGTGTATGTCAACACCGAGTTAATATTAAACAACCAAACCAATCAAAGCAACCATTTCAACTTCGGTTCGTTCCACAACAGAGATTCTATTTTTCAAAGCCTATATTTCTTTTAATACTACAAGTTTATAAGTTTGTAATAAGCTGTTTGATCGACCATCTTTCAAAACAAAGAAAATGTGAGTGGTTTTATAGTTCTCAGCTTTGTTTTCAGAGACATTTTTATTTGTAACATTACATTGCGTGACAAATTCGGTCACCCCTTGAAATAAAAAACTTCGTCGGGAAGCCCATGAAATGACTTAAAACGAAGAACAAATGATATTTTAAAATTTAGGCTGTTATCTGATTAGACGAGCAGCGCGAGAAAAAGTCATAAAAGTTAAATTCGATGAGAGACAAGCGTTGCGGCACTTGCACTCAGTACACTGAACATTACGGTTCCCACGGCAGTACATTTTTAAAATCTTGATTTTCAATTCCCCCTCGTTCTAAAGGATGGCGGCAAACTATTTACATGTACACCCAAAGACAGGTAATCATCTTCGATCACTTTTAAGAGCCATAATGGTTCTTGATCGGCGTAGATTAATTAGGCCTGGAAAAAAAATCAGGCACGAAATTTTGCGTTCGACAAGTTTACTTTGTAAAATCTTGTCAACAAATCTGGGTGCGTATAAACCAACCTTTTATACCATTGATACATCACATCTGAGGTGAAACAGTACTATGAGGCACTGTTTTTATCATACAGACCTTGGATAGAAAGCAGTATTTCACAATCATGCAATACAAGTGCCACTCATTCAATATAAAGGACGATGGAAGTACGCGTGGGCTTTTCAGCTAAACCGTTAAAAAAAATTTCCAAAATCAGCTATACGGCCATCCGGTTCTCATTTTTTTAGTGCGAGCTGTGGCGAGTGTTTGTTTGAATGAACATGAACAGAGTTACGCTCCAACATAATAAATAAATTATTGTGTTCATTTTTTATTTTAAAATAGTTTAACGCACGACAGTTTGAGTCCTTCTGCACGCGATGTTCACTGAACGACTGAAAACAATCGGCACAGCGATTAAAATTACAAGGGAGACTACTAACAATCAATAAAAGAAATATAATTCGGTGAAACATATACAGAGACATCAATTTTGATTCAGGAAAACAAGTCTTAAAGTGTCTCTAAAAATCCTGAGTCTTTAAGCTTTAATAAAGCTTAAGTCAGTTTATGTCTTAACCTGGCTTCCCGGTGTTTGCTTTTTTCAAAGACGAACTCAAGGCAAGAAAATCACCCAAAGCTTTCTTTTACAGCCAGAATTATAATAAAATATTCTTTGGAACGTTTTCTTTTTATTTGCGGTGAGAAACGGTCTAAAGGCTTTTTAAAGTTCTGTAAGTTTATATCAAACCTGATACTCGGTTAGATCATTGTCTCAAATCTTACAAACGTGCATAAACTAAATACCCGCATAAACTACGCTCTACTTCATTAAATTAGATACAAAAAACAAACATCAAATACAATAATTACTCTGGCTTACCATTCGAGACGCAGCTCCTGAAAGGTATCAAGTAAGACCAGTATCGCTTCAGACTACGCAACCCTCTTACACATCAAGCAAGGTGAAAACGAAAACGGTGCCATCCGAAATCGGATTTCCGACTTTGACAAGCGACGTATTTCTCAACCAAAAACCCAATAAACAAACTAGCCATGAATAACAGAAGACTCCCGATAGCAGCTGAATTTCATTTTATACATCCAGTGGCAAAAGACAGTTAAAAACATCACGAGTTGACACAAAACTCTGTCAGCTTCAGCTGTCAAAGTAAACAAGATTCAAGATGCTGCATAAATTTTCCGCATGAACTCACCTGTCAAATTTTGACCAATCAGAGCATAAAAATTGAACGTAGAGCGTGACCAACGCGTGACCATGGGGGAAAAAGTCAAAAGCAACTGTCTTCCCTGCCTGTAATAGCTGGCTGAATTTTCGCATTCGAGGTCAGTTTGAAATCAAAATTTTAATTGTGCGGCACATAAACACAACCAGGAGCCGATTGTCGGCTCCTGACAAAACCTATTTCATATGAATTTAACAAAAAAAATAAACTTGAGCTTGCGATCACTTGAAAACAAGTCACTTGCTAGCGGATAACTTCAAAAAAAAACTTGACCCCGATGGGTCGACACCTGAGCCCGCGATTCTGTCAAGTGATACTGGTCAGCGGGTACCTTGTTTTGACAGCTGTCAATTGATCAAAACATTGATGTCCAATATGTGTGCATTATCGTGCATTATCAGTTTTCCTCTGCTCCCAAGCTAGAAAGTATGAGATTGAACATTGTTCGCGATCTAGTAAAACAATTAACTGGTCAGCGGACAGCTTCCAAATAAATCACGTCACCTCGATGAGTTAAAACATGAGCCCGCGATATGGTCATGGGATACTGGTCAGTGGCTATCCTGTTTGACAGCTGTCAATTGACCATATAGTGAATGTCCTATATAAAAGATGTGGACTTGCCAAGACACGCCTGAGACACCCCTCCCTTCCTTTTGATAGTCTCCCCTACCCCACCCGTACAATCCGTAGACGCGTACGTACGCTCGGTCAATCACGTGACAAGCAAACGAAAAGAGGCTGACCATATTCCATGAGTATGGGGCTCTATCCAACGCGCGCGAGCCCCGCTATAATTGTCAATGGTCGCAAGGATGGAGTTGATCTTGTTTTGATCTATCGCTATGTAGTTATTTTGGTAGCACGATTTGGATAAGAAAAAGAAGTTATTTTGCATCAAAACAAGGTTTACCCGTGTAACTTAAATTGGTCAGCGGGTACCGGAATGCTAACGGAAACAAGTAATGCGCATAATGCTCTCGGATTAACTTTAACAGGAACTATATGTATAAAGATACGTCATATCTTGGTAGTAGGTTGCCACAGGTAACTTTTTAAAAGAGAAATAAATATTATTATGACTTTGTCGAGCATTGTGGCACTAGTTTGAACGTAAAGCACATTCTTTATACTTTGATGTGTGAGACTTTTTTCCGCGGCCCGCAAAAAGTGTCTCGTAGAGAAACGGAAACGTGAAGACCATTTTGCCACCTAAATCAATTTACGGGGCAAGATGTTTCTCTCCATACCTTCGCAAACAATTTAAAAATTGCTCTGGAAAACCTTCCACATGTTTCTTACCGCTTGAATATCGGATAATAGACACATATGTAACTGTTACCTTTTGATTTTTAACTCATTGTTCCGAATAAGTGCTAAAAACGCTTCCATTGCAGACTCGTGTATGTCAACACCGAGTTAATATTAAACAACCAAACCAATCAAAGCAACCATTTCAACTTCGGTTCGTTCCACAACAGAGATTCTATTTTTCAAAGCCTATATTTCTTTTAATACTACAAGTTTATAAGTTTGTAATAAGCTGTTTGATCGACCATCTTTCAAAACAAAGAAAATGTGAGTGGTTTTATAGTTCTCAGCTTTGTTTTCAGAGACATTTTTATTTGTAACATTACATTGCGTGACAAATTCGGTCACCCCTTGAAATAAAAAACTTCGTCGGGAAGCCCATGAAATGACTTAAAACGAAGAACAAATGATATTTTAAAATTTAGGCTGTTATCTGATTAGACGAGCAGCGCGAGAAAAAGTCATAAAAGTTAAATTCGATGAGAGACAAGCGTTGCGGCACTTGCACTCAGTACACTGAACATTACGGTTCCCACGGCAGTACATTTTTAAAATCTTGATTTTCAATTCCCCCTCGTTCTAAAGGATGGCGGCAAACTATTTACATGTACACCCAAAGACAGGTAATCATCTTCGATCACTTTTAAGAGCCATAATGGTTCTTGATCGGCGTAGATTAATTAGGCCTGGAAAAAAAATCAGGCACGAAATTTTGCGTTCGACAAGTTTACTTTGTAAAATCTTGTCAACAAATCTGGGTGCGTATAAACCAACCTTTTATACCATTGATACATCACATCTGAGGTGAAACAGTACTATGAGGCACTGTTTTTATCATACAGACCTTGGATAGAAAGCAGTATTTCACAATCATGCAATACAAGTGCCACTCATTCAATATAAAGGACGATGGAAGTACGCGTGGGCTTTTCAGCTAAACCGTTAAAAAAAATTTCCAAAATCAGCTATACGGCCATCCGGTTCTCATTTTTTTAGTGCGAGCTGTGGCGAGTGTTTGTTTGAATGAACATGAACAGAGTTACGCTCCAACATAATAAATAAATTATTGTGTTCATTTTTTATTTTAAAATAGTTTAACGCACGACAGTTTGAGTCCTTCTGCACGCGATGTTCACTGAACGACTGAAAACAATCGGCACAGCGATTAAAATTACAAGGGAGACTACTAACAATCAATAAAAGAAATATAATTCGGTGAAACATATACAGAGACATCAATTTTGATTCAGGAAAACAAGTCTTAAAGTGTCTCTAAAAATCCTGAGTCTTTAAGCTTTAATAAAGCTTAAGTCAGTTTATGTCTTAAGCCGGCTTCCCGGTGTTTGCTTTTTTCAAAGACGAACTCAAGGCAAGAAAATCACCCAAAGCTTTCTTTTACAGCCAGAATTATAATAAAATATTCTTTGGAACGTTTTCTTTTTATTTGCGGTGAGAAACGGTCTAAAGGCTTTTTAAAGTTCTGTAAGTTTATATCAAACCTGATACTCGGTTAGATCATTGTCTCAAATCTTACAAACGTGCATAAACTAAATACCCGCATAAACTACGCTCGACTTCATTAAATTAGATACAAAAAACAAACATCAAATACAATAATTACTCTGGCTTACCATTCGAGACGCAGCTCCTGAAAGGTATCAAGTAAGACCAGTATCGCTTCAGACTACGCAACCCTCTTACACATCAAGCAAGGTGAAAACGAAAACGGTGCCATCCGAAATCGGATTTCCGACCTTGACAAGCGACGTATTTCTCAACCAAAAACCCAATAAACAAACTAGCCATGAATAACAGAAGACTCCCGATAGCAGCTGAATTTCATTTTATACATCCAGTGGCAAAAGACAGTTAAAAACATCACGAGTTGACACAAAACTCTGTCAGCTTCAGCTGTCAAAGTAAACAAGATTCAAGATGCTGCATAAATTTTCCGCATGAACTCACCTGTCAAATTTTGACCAATCAGAGCATAAAAATTGAACGTAGAGCGTGACCAACGCGTGACCATGGGGGAAAAAGTCAAAAGCAACTGTCTTCCCTGCCTGTAATAGCTGGCTGAATTTTCGCATTCGAGGTCAGTTTGAAATCAAAATTTTAATTGTGCGGCACATAAACACAACCAGGAGCCGATTATCGGCTCCTGACAAAACCTATTTCATATGAATTTAACAAAAAAAATAAACTTGAGCTTGCGATCACTTGAAAACAAGTCACTTGCTAGCGGATAACTTCAAAAAAAAACTTGACCCCGATGGGTCGACACCTGAGCCCGCGATTCTGTCAAGTGATACTGGTCAGCGGGTACCTTGTTTTGACAGCTGTCAATTGATCAAAACATTGATGTCCAATATGTGTGCATTATCGTGCATTATCAGTTTTCCTCTGCTCCCAAGCTAGAAAGTATGAGATTGAACATTGTTCGCGATCTAGTAAAACAATTAACTGGTCAGCGGACAGCTTCCAAATAAATCACGTCACCTCGATGAGTTAAAACATGAGCCCGCGATATGGTCATGGGATACTGGTCAGTGGCTATCCTGTTTGACAGCTGTCAATTGACCATATAGTGAATGTCCTATATAAAAGATGTGGACTTGCCAAGACACGCCTGAGACACCCCTCCCTTCCTTTTGATAGTCTCCCCTACCCCACCCGTACAATCCGTAGACGCGTACGTACGCTCGGTCAATCACGTGACAAGCAAACGAAAAGAGGCTGACCATATTCCATGAGTATGGGGCTCTATCCAACGCGCGCGAGCCCCGCTATAATTGTCAATGGTCGCAAGGATGGAGTTGATCTTGTTTTGATCTATCGCTATGTAGTTATTTTGGTAGCACGATTTGGATAAGAAAAAGAAGTTATTTTGCATCAAAACAAGGTTTACCCGTGTAACTTAAATTGGTCAGCGGGTACCGGAATGCTAACGGAAACAAGTAATGCGCATAATGCTCTCGGATTAACTTTAACAGGAACTATATGTATAAAGATACGTCATATCTTGGTAGTAGGTTGCCACAGGTAACTTTTTAAAAGAGAAATAAATATTATTATGACTTTGTCGAGCATTGTGGCGCATTTTTCGGGCTAAAATGGAGTATTTGGCGGGCTAAAATGTATTTTAGCCCGCTGAAATAAACCAATGAAAAGTGAAAATCAAATAGTCGTACGATTTTCCTTTTGAGAGACGTTCTGAAAACCGGGTTCAAGTTAAAATTTCCATCCCTTCCAAATCCCTGTTTATTTGACTCTTGTTGTCACTGGTTTTCAATAAAGTTCTTAAAACTGTATCTCGTGTCTTGTCAATTTATTTGTCGCGTGTTTTAATTGATCCGTGTTAAGTTATCAATTGTTTGTGCTTTTACAATAATAAGTCAAGGTGCTCCCTTGGGTCTAGCTGTAGAGATGAACTAATTGGTATTCAACTTTAGGCTTGTTAACCCGCATAATTAACTGACTAACGCTAACGGAGCGTAAATTGACAAAACCATAAGCTCATCAAGCGCTGAGATTTCAACAGTTAGTCGTTTCCTCGAGATGGAACGGAGAAAACGCTTTCGTAATGGTGAGTCAAAATTGAAATAGAGAGTTTTCAGCTCCACTTTTTGTATGTGTGTGTGTGTTTGTTATAGATCCGATATTTAGCGCTAAATAAGAAGACATGTGTTGCTAGGAGATCGCATCTCTTATTCCCTATTTTTATAAATAGACTTTCCACTCATTAGGAACAAGAATGGCGTTGATTTAAGAACCAAAAGAGCTAGGGTTTACTTTAGAACCACCTGTTGTTTTCTATAGAATTTTCATACCCTGTGCAATACTTTCTACAGAGTCAAGTAAACAAAGATTGACATTTTTGCTTGATAGGCAGTTTTTCGCTTCGCTGAGCTTCGATCTCGTTTTTATGTTTTGTCTGAAAAATTAGTACGATTTCGCTTTCGCTTAACCTCCTTTTCCCTTCTTTTGAAGTAAAGATTTTTCAGTTCACCTCCGTGTCTTGCTTTTGTTTATAACCGATTTTTAGTGAAAATAATTTAATGATTAAAGATTTTCCAGTTAGTATAATCTGCAGAGACAACATGTTCAAAATTTGCCCGCTTTTATTTTGAACACATGACAGTTTCTACAATATCCAATCAGAAGACTATAGCAAACAATATCTAATCAGAAGACTATAGCAAATAGCTAATTATATAAAAATCACTTTTCTGTTTAAAGATTATGATCTCAACATTTTTTGATGACGTCAACTCTAGGAAATTCACTTGCTCCTTACCAGCTGCAAATAAACTATGACATCATCCTATCTTTATGGCATGCGTGATGTCATCGGCATTATTTAAAGTATGACATCATTCTATCTTAATGAGATGCATGACGTCATCGGCGTTAATTTATACCACTCAAAAAGTTAATTAAATCCACAAAGAAAAGGTTAATTCGGTGCCTTATTCACTACTAAGGAGTTTTAGTGATCGAAGTATTTAAGTATAAGTGGAACCTCGATTTAACATCCAATAAAGGGACTGGGGAAATGTGTTAGTTAAAGGGAGGGTTTGCTATATCAAACACCTCTATATAACGAATGCTTGGGAAATGTTATATCGTTAAGTGGAGATGAGGTTATAAGGTGTGTATGACTGTGTATATAAACACTTAAATAGTTTGCCAGACATG
This sequence comes from Porites evermanni, assembly GCA_942486025.1. NCBI lineage: Eukaryota > Metazoa > Cnidaria > Anthozoa > Scleractinia > Poritidae > Porites > Porites evermanni. The sequence goes on from CALNXI010001208.1 coordinate 99,705, forward strand.
AGTTCACAGATCTTTGATCTCTTTCTCTATCTCTTTGGCACGTTCTAGCCATTTCTAATACTTTTTCCCTTGAAGGACATCTGTGAGCAATTATTGATCAAACCTTTTAATTTCTAAGGCTTAATTTCAGGAAAATAAAATGAACGGTTTGTAACTTCTAATAATTAAATCTTGCTAATGGTTTAAAATAAACTATTCTCAAAGCAGAGAATGCTTTCAGATTATAGCTGTGTAAATCGAACTGAAACAGTGCATGGAACCTTTCGTTTCCTGTTTTTAAACTCACCTTCTGTATAGAATATGTGTGAAAATCTTTGATCATGAATCGGTATATTTGAAAGAGCTACACAATGACCAAGAATACTATTGACCGACAATATACAGAGGGGGTGGAGCCATATTGTCAACTATCACTAGAAAATGTTACTTATTTGAGGGAGGTGGTTAATAGAGGGATGGCTTTTATTAGAAGAAATAAAATATTTTGTATCATCTTACGATAGAAAACTTTGATTTCCACTTTAAGGTCAAATCCATAGAGCTAAACTTTCAAGGTTTCCATATTTGTATATAAATGTATGGTTCAGCTACATTTAAGAAAGACTTGCCCAAATACTTATGAATTACTCAACTTGTTCAGATCTTAAGTGACATTTATATAGCCACCAGTATTTGTTATTTCTCCATTCCCTAACACACCTTGTCTGTCTGCCCCCCGCCAATATTGTTCCATAAACTTTGCTTTCAGTATCTCTTGCGGAATGAAAAATGGTGAATACTGCTCTTCAACAGATATCTTTCTATCATAATGAAACGATTCTCTTCATTGAATTCTCATTAACGTATTGTCTTAAAAGTTAAATGACTAGAACGCCCAAGAGCAACGTGATCAAACCTTTTAAATTAAAAGTAAAAGAGAAATAGTGAAGAATTACAACTTCTTATCCAGTCTTTGCTTATTTTTTAGAATAAAATATTCTCGAGACTGAGAATGGTTTGATCTGAGCTGCTTTAAAATAGAACTGAATCACTGCATGAAACTTTTCGTTTCGTGTTCTTACCTATGTATGCAATATGTGTGAAAATATCCGTCATGAATCTATGTTTTTTAAAGAGCTACACAAACAAGAAGACTATTGACCGACCACAATACATACAGAGCGGGGGCAGCTGTAGTGACAACTATTGATAGCTAAAGTATGAAGGAGTGCTGCCATATATTTATTTATGGTGTATAGTGAACAGTTCATCCTCGGAGTAAGAACCTGTTTAACTCACAAGTGACGTAAAACAGAGGAAATATAGAAATCATCACAATAGAACGTAGAGAAACAAAAGGTGTGAAACAAGGAAAAAGTTCACAGGTTCTTACACCTAGGCTAACCCCCGGAAATCGACAGATTAGACGCCAAAGCGCTTCATGTCATATGTCGTGGTAGCTTGCCCTCGATCATGGAAAAAAGAACATATTCCGTTTTTAATGATGATCAACTCAGTAGTATAATAAATATGTTAGCTTCCTCGTGAATTAAACGCTTTTTTCATTCCAGAAACCCTGAGGAAGTATTAAACAGTTGAACTAGAAATCATATGAGCTTACCCCCAATACGTCAAAAGGTGAAAAGGGGTCCCGGGTGCCATAACAGAAAACAAACAGAAAGATCTTACCAAATCTTCATCCACATTGCTGGTTGATGAAGAAGTACCTTCTTTGCTCTTTTTTTATTTTTCTCTCCCCGTTATCTCTAAAATAAAATCTCTCTTTGCAGGAGAACGTTTTGGAATGGTACAACAGAACCAACAACGCGACGGTTGACAACTGACAAGCGATCGACCAAGCGAGCAGCAAACGACCCAGCAAGTACGTCATGTAAGGTCACCTATTGACCAATAACAACGCGGGCTCGAGTATTGGACGTTCATTGTTTGGCCCTCTATTACAATTTTCCCCATGGTAAAGTACCCCCCTTTTTGAACGCTTGTATAGCTCGATGTGGAGACGGGGCTTAGGTCAACACAGTAGCTGACACGCGAGCAGAGACCAGACACTTGGCGACGCAATGGCGATATGGGGGCGTAGACATTGGTAGATAAACAAGCCGCAACACAAAAAAGGAGCGGAGGCCGAGAGAGTTGGCGACTCGCTTGGCTATGTAAAGTCGAAAAACGGAACGACACACTGGCTAGCACTCTAACAAAGGCGAAGGCCGAGACACTAGGCGAGACAATGAGCAATATGGAAGGTAAGGAATTGGTCAACTCTTCAGGTGACACCTTAGCAAAGGACTAAGCCGAGAAACTTGGCGACACAATGGCTGACAAGCTACCAGAGATAGAGCCAGAGACACTTGTTGATACAATAAGCGATGTGGAAGCCAAGGCACTGCTCAAAACGCCGGCGGAGAAGCTGCCAGAGGTAAAGGTCGAGATACTTCTGCACAGAATAGGTGATGTGGACCCCGGGGCACTAGTCGACACGCTGCCTGACACCACTAGCAGATGTGGAGGCAGAGTAACTTGGCGAGACACTAATCGATGTAGAGGCTGAGGTACCTATCGACATGGTGTCTTAGAGGGTAGCAGGGGAGGAGGCTGGGACACTTGGCAACAGACTGGGCGAGGTAGAGGTAAGGCAATCGTCAACACGCTGGTTGACGCGCAAGCAGTGGTGGTGGCCGAGGCACTTGAGGTGACACTTGACGATGTGGAGGGCAAGGCACTAATTGACATGCTTGCTAGCGGAATCGGAGATTCAGACACTTGGCGACATATTGGGCAATGTGGAGGTCAGAAAACTGGTCGACATTCTTGCTGATAATATAGAAGAGGCAAAAGCGGAGACATTTGGCCACACACTAGGCGATGCAGAGGCCGTGACACTGGTCGACACCCTGCCTGGCACGCTAGCAGAAGCAAAGGCCAGGACTCTTCTCGCCACACTGCGCAATGTAGAGGCCGTGGACACCAGTCGACACTCTGCCTGATATGCTAGCAGAAGCGGCGGCCAACACACTTGGCGACCCTCTAATCGATGTGCAACCTTAGAACCTGGTCGACGTAGTGGCTCACATTGGAGCAGAGGTGGAGACTGTAACTCTTGGCAATACACTAGGCAATGTGTAGCTTGAGTCAATTGTCAACGCGCTGGCTGCAATACTAACGGAAGCAGTGGCTGAGATGTTGAGCGACACAATGGCGTTAGATTTCCGAGGCACTGGTCGACACGCTGCTTGACCTTCTTCCCAAAGCGACACATTGGGCGATGTGGAGGTGAACGGACTCGTCGGCTCTTTGGGTGACACGGTAGAAAATGTGAAAGAGGAGACACACCGAGAGATGTAAAGGCCGAAGCACTGGTCAACACACTGGCTGACACGAAAAATGTTTTACAGCGTGGCTGACGAACTAGCACAGGCAAAAGCCCACACACTTGCCGACACACTGGGCGATGTGGAGGCCTATGCACTAGTCGACTTGCTGCCTGATACGCTAGCAAAAGCGAAGGCTTAGACCCTTCTTGACACACTGGGCGATCTAGTGGCCGAGGCACTGGCCACCGCGCTGGCTGACACCCTAGAAGAAGTAGAAGCAGAGACCGATGGCAATGTGGAGGCGAGGTACTGGTCAACATCCTGGCTGACACGCAAGGGAGAGTTTGGGACCGAGACGCTTGGCTTTACGATCGACGATTTGTAACCGAGCTACTTGTCGATAGGCTGGCTGACACCCAATCATAAGCGGAAGCCGAGACACTCGGCGACANGAGGAGACACACCGAGAGATGTAAAGGCCGAAGCACTGGTCAACACACTGGCTGACACGAAAAATGTTTTACAGCGTGGCTGACGAACTAGCACAGGCAAAAGCCCACACACTTGCCGACACACTGGGCGATGTGGAGGCCTATGCACTAGTCGACTTGCTGCCTGATACGCTAGCAAAAGCGAAGGCTTAGACCCTTCTTGACACACTGGGCGATCTAGTGGCCGAGGCACTGGCCACCGCGCTGGCTGACACCCTAGAAGAAGTAGAAGCAGAGACCGATGGCAATGTGGAGGCGAGGTACTGGTCAACATCCTGGCTGACACGCAAGGGAGAGTTTGGGACCGAGACGCTTGGCTTTACGATCGACGATTTGTAACCGAGCTACTTGTCGATAGGCTGGCTGACACCCAATCATAAGCGGAAGCCGAGACACTCGGCGACACAGTATGCGATGTAGAGGCCAAGACACCGGTCGACAAGTTGCTGACCCGGTAAAGGAGGCGAAGGTCGAGAGAACACCCATTACGCGATGGGCAAGCCGAGGCAGTTGTCGACACAGTGGCTCAGACGCTAGGAGAAACTAAGGCCACGCTAAGACAAGACTCCGGGCGATGTGAGAGCCCAGGCATTTGCAAGACATGTTACTGACAAGCTAGTAGAGGCTGACATTGCGGTACTTGGCGCACACTAGGCAATGTGTGGGCCAAAGCACTTCTGAACACACTGGTAACAAAGGCGGACGCCAAGACATGGCAACACAATGGGCAATGTGGTGGTTAAAGCACTGGTCGAAGGCGGAATACGGGACACTTGTCGTGACACTCGGCAATTTAAAAGCCGAGACACTGTTCGACATGCTTGCGGACACGCCAGGAGAGGAGAGGGCCAAGACACTGAAGGACACAATGGCGATGTGAGGGCAGAGGTAGTGTTTGACACGCGGGTCAGAAGAGGTGGAGACTAAGACACTTGGCAACATGCTGGGTAATCTACATGCAAAGGCACTAGTCGAGACTGGTTAAGACGCTAGCAGAAAAAAAGACCACTACAATTCGGAAGACACAAGGCGATGTGATGGCTCAGGCATTTGCAGACACTTCGCTGTCACGTTGGGAGAGGCAGAAGCCAAGACTCTTGGCGACGCTATGGCGATTAAGGGGCTTAGGCATTGGTAGGAAAACTGGCTGCCGAGCAAAAAAAAGCGGAGGCCGAAATACTTGGTAAAAGGCTTAGCTATGTAAAGGTCGAGAAACTGGTTGACATGCTAGCTTGGACGCTAGGAGAAGCGAAGGCCGGGACAATTGGCAATACAGTGGACAATGTGGAGGCCAAGGCACTGGTCCAACCGTTGGCAGTAGAGGAGACAAGGCACTGGTGTTCAGTTTGGCTGATGTAAAAGCAGTGGTAGAGGCCAAGACACTTGAGGAAATGCCAGGCGATCTGAAGAAGAGGGCACTAGTTGACACTGGCTTACACGCTAACAAAAGTAGAGGCCGAGACACTTCTGAAGGCGATTTGAAGGCTCAGTCATTTGCAGACACTTTGCTGAGACGCTGGAAGAGGATAAGGTCGGATACTTGGCAGACATGAACACTACAGAATGTGGGGGGGGGGGGCGAAGCACTGTTGGACACACTAGCTGACACGCTAAAGAAAGCAAAGGCGAACAAACGGCGACACACTGGGCAACGTGAAGGTTAAAGAACTGGTCGACTCTTTGCGTGACACACTAACAAAATCGGAAGACTATAGACTGTTTGACATACTGCACGATGTAAATGCCGAGGAACAGGTCGACAAACGTGGGGACACAGTAGGAGATGAGGAAGCCCAGACACTTAAAGGACAGAATGGGGATTTGAAGGCCAAGGTAGTGGTCGAAACGTGGGCTAGTAGAGGTGGAGCCTAAAACACTTGGCAACATGCTGGGCGATCAGGATGCAAGGGCACTAGTCCACACTGGCTAAAACGCTAGTAGAGAAAAAGAAAGGGACACTTGAGCAGACACTAGGCAATGTAAAGGCGACGCCTTAGGCGTCATCCTGGCTGACGCGCAAGTAGAGGTGGAGGCCGAGACACTTGTTAACACACTGGTTGATGTGGAGGTCGGGGCACTAGTCGACACTCTGGCTGACATACCAGTGGAAGCGGAAGCCGAGACGTGGGCGAGAAAGTGGGGATCTTCTTGCCAAGGGAGTGGTTCACAAACTGCCTGACACGTTAGCAGAAGCGCAAGCAGGGACAGTTGGCGAAACACTAGGCTATGTAGAGTTTGAGGCACGTGTCGACACACTGGCCCACACGATAGGAGAGGTGGAGGCCGAGACCCTTTAACAAGGCGATGTGGATGCCGAGGCACTGGTCGACACCCTGCTTGATATGGTAGGCTAGCAAAAGCAGACACCAGGACTCTTGGGTAAACATTTGGCGATGTGGAGTCCGAGGGGTTTGTCGGCAGGCTACGAGAGGTCAAAGCTTAAACACTTGGCGAGACAATAGCAAAGTGGTGGCCTTGGCACTAGTAGACACGCTAGCTGCCACGCATTGAGAGGCGAAAGCCAAGAGACTTAAGGACTCACTTCGGTATGTAAAGGTCGACTTACTAATCTAGAGGCTGGCTAAGATTCTAACAGAAGCGAAGTCTATGACCCTAGGACCCTTGGTGAAACACTGGGCGATGTGAAGGCCAAGGCTGTGGACCAAACGCTTGCTGACAGACTATAAGAGACGGAGGCCGAGACACTAGGCGACACATTGGTCGATGTGGAGGCCGAGGCACTGGTCAACACGCTGGGAGACACGCAGGCAGAGGCAACAACCGAGACACTTGGCGACATACTGAGCGATTTGGAGGCTGGAACGCTGGTACACATTGTGGCTGACACTATAGAAAAGGCGAAGGCCGAAACAATTTATAACACACTAGGCAATGTGGAGGTCGAGACACCGCTCGATATTCTGGCTAACACACTAGCAGAAGGGGTGGCCAGGACAATTAACTACACACTGGGCGCTGTAGAAGCCGACGCACTGCAGGAAACGCTGTCTCCCAAGCTTCCAGAAGGAGAGGCCGGGACATTTCTCGACACATTGCCCGAGGTAGAGGCCAAAGCACTAGAAGACACCCTGCCTGACAAAGAAGCGGCGTCCGGGACACTTGCCTACAGAGAGGCACTGGTCAACACCCTGGCTAATGCGCAAGCGACAATGTGGAGCCTGGGACTCTTAACGTCACATTCGACGATTTGAAGACCAGGGCACTAATCTTCACGCTGGCTGACATGTTACGAGAGGCGACGGCCGAGAAACTTGGTGACAAATTGGGCGATGTGGAGTCCAAGGCAGTTTTACAGACCCTGCCTCACACTCAAACAAATGTAAAGAAGTAGACAATTGGCAGAACCCTGGGCGATCTGGTCGCCGAGGCACTAGTCGTCACTGTATAAGAAGGTGGGTCTGCGACACGTTGCAACACACTGGGCTATGTAGAGATAGAGGCACTAGTCGACAAGCTGGGTGAGACGCTAGGAAAGGCGACTGCAGCGACACTTGATGAGACACTTCGCGACACAATAGCGAAGTGGGCGACAAACTGGTCGATGTGGAGCCCAAGAGAATAGTCAACACGCTGGCTGACGCAACAAACTGGGTAATACGTAGGTCGAGCAGCTAGTCAACACACTAGATGACACCTTAGCAGAAACGGAGGCCGAGACAATTGGCGACACACTATGCGGTGTAGCGACGGAAGCACTGGTGGACACGGTAACTACCAGAGACGGAATCTAAGACACTTCTCAGCAAGCTCGGCTATTGAGAGGTCGAGACATACGTCTACACGCTGGCTAAGACGGTAAGAGTGGCGGAGGCAGAGATACCTGACGAACGTCAAGGTTATGAGGGCCCCTATCCACTGGTCGACACATTGGCTGACATACTAGTGGAAACACAAGGCGACACATTTGGCGACCCCATGGCGATCTTAAGGCCGAGGCAATACTCGACAAGTTGGTTGACACTCTAGCAGAAGCGAAGGCAGGGACTTTTGGGGGATCACTGGGCGATTTAAAGGCCGATTGAGTAAGCGAAGCACTAGCCGACACGCTAGGAGAATCGGAGGCCGGGACACTTGCCAAAATACTGGGCGATGTCGAGGCCGAGGAAGTGGTTGAAATGCCGGCTGACAAGCTAGCAGGGTCAAAAGCCAAGAAACTTGCCGACATATTGGCGACATATTGCCTAGGCACTGGTAGAAAAAGTGGATGCTACGTAAGCAAAGGCGAAGGGCGAGAGACGCGAAATTATTTAGTTTTCTAAAGTCCAAGGCACTGGACCACACGCTGGCTGACAAGGTAGCAGAGACGGAGGACCAGAGACTTAAGGGCACACTGGGCAATGTTTAAGCCAAGGTTCTGGTCGATACAGTGGCTGACACGCTAGCAGACGCTGAGGCCACAACAGTTGACGAGATACTGCTACAGAGGGCGTGACACTTGACGACACTATGGGCGATCCGAAGGGGAGGCACTACCTTACAGTCGCTTAAAGACTAGCACAGGTGGAGCTTGGCAATCCGCTATGTGATGTGCTTACCGAAGCACTAGTGGAGAGGCTGTTTCTAGCTCTACCAGAGGTGGGGGCCGAGAAATGAAAATTGACACGCTTGCAAAGGCGAACACAATTGTCGACACACTGGATGATGTAGAGGAAAGGAACTGGTCGGCCACCTTTCTGGCCCGCACGCACAGGTCGAGGCCGAGACACTTTGCATTACACTAAACTATGTGGAGGCCAAAGCACTGGTCAACACACTAGCAAGCACAGGCGAAGTCTAAGATACTCGGCGACATATTGGGTGATACGTTGGCCGAGGCACTGCTAAACGCGCTGGCTGACAAGCTACCAGAGCATGAGGCCGAAACACCTTCGGAGAGGGCTGGAGTATTAGTCCAAAGGGTGCTTAGCACTGTAGCAGAAGCCGAGGACGAGACTTGCTAGGCGATGGTATAAACGCTAAATGCCTTGCTAACAGATGCGTCAAACCTGACGATGTGGAGGCCAAGGCACTGGTCAACACATTGGCAGAACCGCTTTTAGAGGCGTATGCCGTATTTCTTGGCAACACACTGGGCGATGTGTAGATCGAGGCACAAGTCGACACCTTGGCTGACATACTAGTAGAGGCGAAAGCCGCGAAATTTGGTCAGACAATGGCGATGTGGTGGCTAGGCGAATAATCAAAATACTGCCTGACATGTAAGCAGCAGCGGAGGCCGAGACAATTCTTAACACGTTCAGCGATGTTTCGGCCGAGGAACTGGTCGACGCACTGCTTGATACCAAGCAAAGCAAAGAGACGGACACTTGGTAACACACTTGGCAAAGTAAAGACGGAGGCACTGGTCCTCACGCTGTCTGACACATTACAAAAGAAGAAAGCCGAGACACTTAGTTACGTAGCCGAGCGGAGGTTAAAACACTTGCGGAGATTCTGGACGATTTTGAGGTACTAGTCAACGCTAGCTGACATGGTAGCATAAGCAGAAGAAAAGACAGTTCTTGCCAAGCTCGCCGATTTGGAGTCGGAGGCACTGGTGAACTAACTAGCTGACACGCTAACAGAGGCAGAAGCCCAGAATCTTGGCAACGCCATGGCGATGAACAGGCTTAGGCATTGGTAGGTAATCTGTCTCCTAGGAAAAAAAAGCGGAGGCCGAAACACTTGGCAAGTGGCTTAGCTATGTAAGGGTCGAGAAACTAGTTGACACGGTGGCTTGGACTTTAGCAGAAGCGGAGGCCAAGACAATTAGAAATACAATGGGCAATGGACAATGTGGAGGCCGAGGCACTGGCCCACACGCTGGCAGTAGAGAAGGCAAGGCACTGGTTGTCACTTTGGCTGATATAAAAGCAGAGGTAAAGGCCAAGACACTCGGAGAAATGACAGGCGATCTGGAGAAGAGGGCACTAGTTGGCAACGGTTCACACACTAAAAAAAGTGGAGGCCGCGACTTTTCTCCAGAAGCTCGGCGATGTGACGGACAAAGCACTGGTCTACACACTGACTGACACGATACCATGTACAGACGGGGCACCGGTCGACACCCTAGCTTAAGCGTAAACAGAGGTGGAGGCCAAGACATTTGGCGACATACTGGTCGATGTGACAGCCTAGGCACTGGTCGACACGCTGAGTGACACGCTACTAAATGCGGAGGCCGAGACACTTGAGGTCAAAATGGGCAATGTGGAGGCCGAGACAGTGGCCGATACTTTAAAAGAGGTGCACTTTGCCTTATTTTACATCACGCTCGGCGACGTGCATGGCGAGGCACCTGGTCACAATCTGGTTGTCACACTAGCAGATACAGAGGCCGAGAAACTTGGCGACATACTCTGCAATGTTGAGGCAGAGGCACTTGTGCACACGCAGACTGGCACTGTCGGAGAAGCGAGTCAGGCGAGACTCTGATGCACTTGGCGACAAACTGAGCTATGTGTTGGCCAAGACACTTGTCTACCCTCTGCCTTGCACCCAAGCGGAGGCGGAAATATAGACAGTTAGCCACACATTAGGCTATGTGGAGAGCGAGGAACTGGTTGACACGTTTGCTGACCCACTAGGAGAGGCGGAGGCCGAGACACTTTGTCACACACCGGGCGATGTGAAAGCAGTAACATTGGTGGAGACGCTTGCCTACAAGCCAGCAAAAGCAGAGGCCGGGAAACTTTGCGACACACTAGGCGTTGTGAAAACAGGGCGCTTGTCAAGACACTTGGATATGAGCTAGCGAGAATGTGGAGACCAGACACTTCGCGTGACACTTGAAGATATGGAGACCTAGGCAGTTGTCAATATGCTGGCTGCTAAGCTAGAAGGGACAAAGACAACAAGACCTAAGTGGACACTGAGCGATGTGGAAGCAAAGGCACTGCTAACCAAATTGGGTGAGGCGCTAGCGAAGGCTAAGACCTTGACAGTAGGTAAGACACTGGGCGATGTGTAAAGTCGAGTCACCTGTCGACACGTTAGCTAACATACTTGCAGACGCAGCGGCCGAGAAACTTGGCGACACAATGGCGTTAGTTGACCGAAGCACTAGTCGAAACGCTTGCCGTCTCGCTAGCAAAAGCGAAGGCCGCGTCACTTGGTGACACACTAAGCGATGTGGAGGTTAAAGGAGTGGTCGACTCTTTGGGTGACATGCCAGCAAAGCCAGAGGAGGAAACACACCCAGCGATGTAAAGGTCGAGGCGCTGGTCAACACACTAGCTGACACGATAAAGTGGTCGACGGGCTGCTTGAAGCGCTAGCTGAGCCTAAAGCTCACACGCCTGCCGACACAATAGTGATGTGGGGGCCCAGGCACACGCTCGCTGCCACGCAAGACGAGGTTGGAGGCAAAGACACTTTACGACACACTGCGCCCTGTGGCGGCTAAGCCATTGGTCGACACGCTGGCTAACACGCAAGAGAAAGCGGAGGCCGAGAAGCGTGACACCACACTCAGCAATGTGTAGGCCAAGGCACATGTTCATACGCTGGCTGTCATACTACCGGAGGCGGAGGCCGAGTAAATAGTCGAAGAGAATAGTCAGCTGGCAGACACGCGAAGAAGAGCGGAGGCAGGAACACTTTAGGGAACACTGAGTGATGTAGAGGTCAAGCAAGTGGTCGCCACGCTACAACCAGTTGCAAAAATGTTGAGACACTCTCACGAAAAAACAACCTGTCTTGCTTCAAATCGCTGCTAGTCACAGGTCTGTGAGATAAAATAGTGACCCCCCTCCTCCCCCCCCATTCAAAGTTGTTCCTCCAAGTTTTGAGCATGGTCTTGTATTGCTAGCAACTTTGAAAAGGGGTGGAGGGGGGGTCACGAGCACAAGATCATAGAGAGGCCATTTAAGCCAACATACCGTAGAGTATCTCAAGCACTTTTGCAACTGGTTGTAGCAGAGAGAGAAGGCTACACACGTGCCGAGATGATGGCTATGTAGAACTCTAGGCAGTGGTAGACACGGTAGCTACACGTAAGAAGAGGCGGAGGCCAACAGA
>CALNXI010001208.1:113496-144965 GCA_942486025.1 Porites evermanni
ATACCGTAGAGTATCTCAAGCACTTTTGCAACTGGTTGTAGCAGAGAGAGAAGGCTACACACGTGCCGAGATGATGGCTATGTAGAACTCTAGGCAGTGGTAGACACGGTAGCTACACGTAAGAAGAGGCGGAGGCCAACAGATTTTGCCACGCACTTAATTATGTCAGGGTCAGAACACTGGTCGACACGTTTGCTGACACGCTAGGAGAAACAGAGGTGAGGAAACTTGGCGACACACTGAACGAAAAGGACGCCCAGGCACTTGTCTACACGTCCACACGCTGGATAAAACGTTAGCAGAGGCGAAGGCCGAGACGCTTAGCGATACACTGGGCTATGTGTAAGAGAGGTACTGTTAAGCACCCTGCCCAAGCCAGAGGCTAAGGCCGAGACTCTTGGCTTAATAGTTCGCGATATGGAACCGAAGGTTTGGTCGACAGGCTCGCTAACATAAGCGGAAGGCGACAAACACAGTGACACATTTGACGATGTAGAGGCCACGAGCAAGGGACGCACACAGCCGGCGACACACCGCTAGAAGTGGAGGCAAAGGCACTAGTCGACACGCTTGGACACTCTCTAGAAGAGGCAGCGGCCGGGACACTTGCAAACAAACTCAGCAATGTAGAGGCAAGGCACTTTTCGATGCCCTTGCTGAAGCGCAAGCACAGAAAAAGGCCGAGACACTTGCTTTCACACTCTACAATGTGGATACCAAGAAAATGTCGACACGCTGCTTCACACCTTATCCCAGGCAAGAGCCAAGAGATTCGCAGACACATAGAGCGATGTCGACGCCGACGCACTGGTGGAGACGTTCACTGACACACAGAGGCTAAGTGCGCAACACTTAGCGACACACTAGGCGATTTGAACGACGACGCACTCGTCGACACCGTGGGCGACACCCTGGCATAGACGCACAAGAAGGCATATGGCACATGGGAACACACTAGGCGATGTGGAGGCTAAGACATTACGCGACAAGCTGGCTGACACGTTAAATAATTCGAGGGCTAAGAGTCTTAAGGAAATTACTCTGCAACGTGGCAGTTAAGGCACTGGTTAACTTCCTGGCTGACAAGCTAGCAGAGGCGGCAGTTGAGAAACCCTGCGACACACTAAGCGATGTGGAGAACGAGGCCTTATTTACCACGCTGGCTGCAAAACTACAAGACGCTGAACCTGAAAAACTAAATCTCACACTGGGCGATGTGGGGGCGGAGCCACTATTTGACGCGCTAGCGACACACACTGGTCGACAGCGTGGCTACCTCGAATGTAACGCCACTGCCAACACCATCAGCATCACACTAGGGGGTGTGAAAGCGGAGGGTCTTGTCGTTACGTTGTTTTACTCGCTACCGGAGGCAAAAATTCGAGACAATTGGTGCCAGAATAGGCGATTTGGAGGCAAAGGCACTTGTCAACATTGACTAACACGCTACTAGAAGCGAGCACAGAGATCCCTCTTGACACTTTTTGCGATGTAAAGGCCGAGGCCCTGGTCCACACACTAACTGACGCACTTGCAGAGGCATAGGCCGGGACAAGGTGTGACACACAGGGCGATGTGGAGGCACTGCTCAACACGCTGACTGACAAGCTACAAGAGACGAAGCCTAAGATATTTTTCGACATAGTTGGGAATGTGGCGGCTAAGAGACAACTCGCGACGGTTTACACGCTAGCAGAGGCTAAGGCCGCAACACTTGACGACACACTAGGCGATTTAAAGGCGAGGCAATGGTTAACACTCTGGCCGATGCCCAAGCAGACGTAAAGGCCGAGACTCTTTTTAACACACTTATTGATGTTAAGGCCAAGGCACTCGTCAACACCCTCGCTGAGTCCCTAGCAGAGGAGAAGGCCAAGACACTCGGCCACACACTAGGCCATGTGGGGGACGATGCACTGGTCGAAACCCTGGCTGACACTCTAGAAGTGGAGGTGGCCGAGCACTTGGCGTCACACTGGGCGATGGGATCGTGAAGAAACTGGTGGACACGCTGGCTAACGCACGATGAGAGACCAAGGCGACAACAATTCGCGATAAACTGGGCAATTCAGCAGTGCCTTAATCTTTACGATGCTAAGTGTGTTCTCAAATGTCTCGGCCTCTTTCTTGTCCATTCTGCGGCAGGCATCGCGGACTCAGCTTCTCCTACGTTTGCGCCAATTTTTCTACAAATACCTCGGCCTAAACATCGTTCAGTGTTTTGCCATGTGTTGCGCAGTTAGCGACGGTTTCGACCAGTGCCTTGGATTGCAAATCCTATGGTGTGTCTGAAAGTCTCTTAGACATAGTCCTTTTTAGCCCGTAAGCCAGCCTCTCAACAAGTCCCTCTGCTTCCACGTGCACTTTGTCGATAAGTCTCTCACCTTTGGCCTGTGATTGAAAGTCAAGCAACCTCGGTTTGCACATCGCCCAATGTGTAACCGACTGTCTCGGTCTTCAACCCTTCTAGCGTGTCAACGAGTGCCTCTGCGACCGCCTCGCTCAGAGTTGGGCTAATTGTCTAGCCTTCTACGTTACTTCGCGTATGAAGAAAGGTGCCTCGACATTTAAATAACTCCGTGTGTTGCCAATTGTGTATACCTTTGCCTTTGCCTGCGTTTAAACCAGTGTGTCAACGAGTGGTTCAGCCACCACATTTCCCACTATGTCGCCAAGTGACTCGCACTCCACTTGTGCTAGGGTGTTAAGCCAGCATTTGCACCAGTGCCTGAGCCTCCACATCGCCCAGTTTGTCGCTAAGTTTTTATTATCTTCAGCTCCTGTTTGTCGCTCTCTGGCTTCGTCTCCACATCGTTGAGTATGACATTAAGTACCTCAGCCCCAACCTCTGCTTCAGTTTCAGCCGGAGTTTTAACCAGTGCTTTGCCTCTATATCGACAAATGTGTCGCCATGTGTCCCGCTCTCCGCCTCTGCTATCGTGTCAGCCAGGTTTCGCAGGTGTCGATAAGTGTCCCCCTCTCTTGCTCTGCTAGCATGTCAACTGGAGTGTCGACACTGCCTCGGCCGTCACATTTATTAGTTTGTCAGCGTGTGCATCTGCGTTTGCCTATGCTAGCGTGTTAAGCAACGTGGCGTCTAGTATATCCTGGCCCTTACATCGCCCAGTCTCTTGTCAAGTATCCTGGCTTCTATATTGCTTCTCGATTTAACAGCGCCTTGGCCTCAAATTTCCCAGTCTGTCGCCAGAAGTTCCCACTTCCACAAGATTAGCGAGTCACCCAGCGTGTCGACCGGTGCCTAGGCCTCCAAATCGCCCAGTGTGGTGTTCGTATCTCTTAGCTTGTCAGCCAGGTTGCCGACAACTACTGCGGCCTCCATATCGCTTTTTGTGTCATCGAATGTATCGGGTTTTTCGTATAATGACGCTTCAACAAGCCTGTCGACCAATGCGTCGGCCTCAACGTCTTGCTTGCGCAACAGCAAGGTTGCTGACAAGTGCCATCGGCTTTACATCTCCTTGTGCGTCGTCGCCAAGTTTGCTGGCCTACGCTTCTGCTAGCGTGTCGATTAGTGCCTGGGCCTTGATAGCACATCGCAATCTCAATGCGTTTTGGCGTCCCTCTCTTCTAGGGCGTCAGAAAGCGTTTAGACAAGTGCCTCTTCCTCTATTTGTTCCAGTGTTTTCCCTACGATTCTGGCTATGGGCTGTGGTAACGTGTCAGTCAGCATGTTGATTAGTGTATCGTCTTCCAGATCGCCAAGTGTGTCGCCAAGTTTCGCGGGTTTGCTAACGTGTCAGCCATAGTATTGAGAAATGCCTCGACCTCCACATCTCCGAATGTGACGTCGTGTCTTAAAGTGCTCCGCTTGTAGGGTGTCATCTATTCGTCTACTATTGCATCAACCTCCAAATCAGTCAGTTCTTTGCCAGGCGCTTCGTTTTCCGCCAGTTATAGCGTTGCAGCCAGCGAGGTTTAACAAATGGCTTAACCTACACTTCTCTAAGGGTGTTGCCAGTAGTTCAGGTTTTCGCCTCTTCTAGTGTGTCAGCCAGCTTCTTAACCAGTGACTTCGTCAAATATGACGCAAAGAGTGCCAGCCTTTACTTCTGCTTGCGTGGCAGCCAAGATGTGAACCACTCAAGCCCGTCGATAGAGTGTCAGTTAGCGTGTCAACAAGTAGTTTAAAGCAGCGTGTTGAATAATACCCCGTCTCTCTCAGGGTGTTATCTGGCGTTTCTGCCCTGCAAATCGTGTAGCCAGTCGCCCAATGCCTATGGTTCCACATCAAATAGTGTGTCGCAAAGGGTTTAGTTCTTCGCTTCACTTGCTTGTCAGCCAGGGTGTCGACAAGTGCGTTGACATGCAAGTGGCCCAGTGTGTCTTTTTGTTTCCCCTCCTCCACCACTTTCAGCATTTTAGCCAGCTTGTCGATTAGTGACTAGGCCTGCACATCGCCTAGTGTGTTGAGAAGTGCCTCAGCGTCCACCTCTGGTTTCTTGGCCGCCAGCGTGTTGATGAAAGCCTCGGCCTCTATAGCGCTTAGTGTGTCGCTAAGTGTCTCCTCTTCCGCCAAAGAATCCACACCTGGCTAAATGTCCACGTTTGTCGAAAAGTTTCTTTTGATTGCGCGTCAGCCATTGCATGTAGCAGTGTATAGGCCTCTAGATCGCACCGTGTCTCACCAAGTGTTGGGATCTTACGCTGTGCTGCAGTGTCTCCGCCTCTGCTACCGTGTTAGTTATTATGTCCTAGCCTAAACATAGCCGAATGTCTCGCCGAGTGTGTTGGGTTCGGCGTGTGATAAAATGTCACTCAGGATGTCCACCATAAACTCGGCCTCCACATCGTTGAGTGTGACGCCAAGCGTCTCGGCCTTCACCTAGCAGTTGCGCGGCAGCTAGGGTGTTGACAAGGGCATGGCCTCTACAGCGCATAGTCTGTGGCCAATTTTCCAAGTCTCTTGCTCTACTAGCGTTTTAGCCGTCGTGTCGACGCCTTAGCCTTTACATCGCCAAGTGTCTAGCGTTTTGACCAGTCCCTTGGGGTGTTCATCACTTAGCGTCTGTGCAAGTGTCTCGGTTTTCGCTTCAGGTAACGTTACGACTGTGTGCGTCTGCGCGTTGCCATCGACTAGTGTGTCCCTAAGTGTGTTGGCCTTAGCTTCTCCAAGAATGTCAGGAAAAAGTGTCAAGTAGCAACTCGTCCTCAACATCTTCCGGCATTTCCATAAGTGTCTCACCTGATGCCTAAACTAGCGTTTCAGGCCGCTTTTTGATTCGTACCTTAGAGTCAACATCTTCCAGTGTGTCGCCATCTCCTTTGGTGTCTTCATATGCTAGGATGTTATTTAGGAGGTAGAATAGTGCCTCGGTCTTCACATGTCAGAGTGTGCCATAGTCTCTTGTCATTTGCCTAATGCAGTGTGTCACTTCGCGTGCTGACTGGTGCCTTGGCGTCCACGTTACTATGGTTTTCGCCGAATCTGATGTTTTTCGTCTATAATAGGGTGGAGGCCAGCGTGTTAAAATTTTCTTAAACTTTAAATTTTCGCGTGTCACAAAAAATTTCTCCGCTTCGACCTCTGGTTGCACTTTTCTCATGAGTGTTACGAAGTACTTTGCCTAAAAATGGCCTCCTGTGTTGCCAAGTGTTTAGGTGTCCGCCTCTGCTAACGTGACAGTAAGCGTGTCGAAGAGGCCGTCGGTTTAACTTTCTGGCAATGTATAACCAGGTGTCTCGGATTTTACCTTTAATAGAGTGCAAGGCAGCGCGTTTTTTAGTAGCGTTCACTTTACCGACAGAGTTCTGTCGCCATGTCTCTCGGCTTGTGCCTGTGGTTACGTTGTTCCTAGTGTCTTTGCAAGTGCCTTGGCCCCCACTTTGGCTTGGTGTAACCAAATATATGCTGTTTTCGCTCTTCTAATGTGTCAACAACTGCTTCGACTTACACATCCCCCAGTAGTTTCTTAACTTTTTCGACCGCTAGCATCCCAGCCAGTGTGTGCACCAGAGCCTTGTCTTCAACGGCGGCCAGTATGTGGTTAAGGGTGGCAGCCTCCGCTTATGGCAGCGTAGCAGTGAGCCTGTCGACCAGTGTCACGACCTTTACATCGACTACTGTGTGGCCAAGCGTCTTGGCCTTTGCCTCTGCAAGAGTGTCAACCGCGATATCCACCAGTGATTCGTCCTGCACATCTCACGGGTTGTTGCCAAGAGTGCTAGCCTTCGCTCCTGCTTGCAAAAATGGCGAGCAGAGCCTTGGTCTTCACTTTCTTGAGTGTGACGCCAGATGTCTCAGCCTTTCCCTCTATTTGCACGTCAGTTAAGATTTCAAGGAATTCCTTGCCTTTAAATCGAAGAGTTTTGCACCAAGTTTTTCGCCGTCTTTGCTAGCGTGTCAGGCAGCGTGTCGACAAGCGCCTTCCTCCCACTTTCACAAGTGTGTCGCTAAGTGTCTTTGCTTGCACCTGTGATAGCGTGTCAGCCAGCATGTCGACCACTGCCTCGGCCTCCACATCAATCAATTTGTCGCAAAGTGTCTTGGCCTCCAAATCTTCTTTTGCATCAGCCAGATTGTCGCAACGTTTCCCACAGTCTGCCTTTGCTAGCTTGTCGTCATGGAATAGTGCCCTGGTGTCTATATCACCGAGGAAGTCGCCCAGTGCCGTGGTCTTCATATCGCCCAGTTTGTCGCCAAGAGTCCAGCCCTCCGGTTTGCTAACGTGTCAGCCAGAGTTTCGACCAGTGCCTTGGCAGCCGCTTTTTCTTTAGTGTCTTCGGCTCTTCCATTTTTAGGGTTTAAGGCAGATTTCTTACCATTGCCTCGGACTTTACATTACCCATTGTGTGCCAAGTGTCGTTCTAATGTCTCACAAGTCGTTTCGATCAATGTTATGGGATCCACATTGCCTACCATCTTCGCAAGTGTCTTGTCGTCCACCTCTCCTTTCACATTAGCCAGAGTGTCAAACTTTTCTCCACTTCAATTAGCTGAGTGTGTTGTCAAGTGCCTAAGTGGCGGCCAAACTTAGGGTATTAGTCAGCTCGTTGTCAAGTGCCTTCGCGTCCACATTACTTAGAGGTTTGTCGTGTCTAAACCTCCACAATTTCTATCGGCTAAGGCGGTGTGTTATCCAGCGTCTTAGTCATTGAATTTACCAGCGCGTTGCCAAGTGTCTCGTTTTTCGTCTCTTCAAGCGTGTCCTTCAGTTTTGCGACCTTATCGTTAAGTATGACCCCAGGTTTCTAGACGTTAACCTCTTCTTGCTCGTCAGGCAGGTTTTGAAGTAGTGCTTTTTCCTCTATATCGACCAGCGTGTCGTTACGTGTCCTGCTCTCCGCCTGTGGTAGCCTATTAGCCAGAAGGTCCGAGCAGTGCCTTGCCCTCCACATTTACGAGAGTGTCGCAGGTGTTTATTCTTTGGCCTGTGATAGCGTGTTAGCCAAAATGTCGAACAGTGAATCGGCGTGCACATTAGTCAATGTTTCGCGAAGTGATAAGGTAACAAATTGATACTTGCGCATTAGCAAGAGTGTGGAGAAGTGCCTCGTCATTAAATCGCATAGAGTTCGCTCTGCCTCTTCTGCCAAGTTAGTCAGCGTGTTGACCAGTGCCTTGGTCTGCACATTAATCAGTGTGTTGGCAAGTGTCTTTGCGTCCGCTTCTGCTAGCGTGTTACGCAGCGTGTCGTCTTGTACTAAGACCTCCAGTTGGTCCAGCGTGTAGAACAGCTTCTCAGCTTCTACATCGCCCAGTCTGTCGCCAGACATTTCATCTTCTGCTTTGCTTGCGTGTCCGCCAGCGGATCGACCAGTGCCTGGGCTTCCACATTACTCAGTGTGTTCTAAAGCCACTAGGCTTTAGTCTTTCTTAGCACGTCAGCCAGCGTGTCGTCCACTGCTCCGGCCTGCACATCGCGTTATGTGACACCTTGTCTCGGGTGCGCCTAGTATAGGGTGACAACAAGCCTGTCGACCAAGCCTGGACCACACATTTTTTCTAGCGCATCAAACAGGTTGCTGACAAGTGACTCCGCCTCTCAGTCTTCTTGAGCACGATCTATGCAACCAAAATTTTTGGATATTACGTTCCAAAGTTCAATGGATCGGTTCGCACCAACCAGAAAAATTTCAAAAAAAGTTGTTTACCTTTTAAGGTGGACCTCTTTCACCGGTGGGACCGGTCGGAATTTTGACTAAATAGATCTCACCCCTTTTGTGTCGTCGCCAAGTCTTCCGGCCGCCTTTGGCGTCGACCAGTGCTTCGGGATTTACATCGATTAAATATGTTGCCAAGTTTCTCAGCCTTAAACGCTGCTTACTTGTAAAAGAGTTTTGACCACTGCTCGTCTCCACATTGCCCAGGCTGTCGCCAAGTGTCCCGTCTTTTTTCTCAACTACCCTATCAGACAGTGTGTCGACTGCTTCGTCGGCCGCCACATCGACGAGCGTGTAAAGACGTGTTTTGCCTTATGCTACGGCTAGCGTGACAGCCAGCATGTCTACCACAACCAGCCTTTGTGTGTCGCTAAGCTCCTTGGCTTGTTCATCGGCTATTGTGGCAGCCAAATTGTGACCGGCGCCACCCCACTGAGTGTGTTGTATAGTGTCGCACACTTCTTTTCATTTAGCGTGTCGAGGGCTTTCTTGGCCTCCACATCGGCTAGTTTGACCTGAGGTGTCTAGGCCTTGGCCATCGCTTGCCTTTAAGCCAGTGTGTCCAGTACTTGCTAGGTAGCTACATCGCCAAGCCTGTGAAGGGACTCGTCCTCCGCTTCTTCGTGCATGTCAACCAGAGTGTCGACCATTTCATCAGCCGCCACTTCGGCATTGTGTCGTCAGGTGTACCCGCCTCCACCTCTGCTAGTATTTCAGACAATTTTTCAACAAGTGCTTCTAGTCTTTTAACAAAAGTTACGGGTTACGCTCCTAAAAGCGTGTAAAACAATGTTTCGAGCAGTGCCTCGGCTTCAGCATCATCGAGTTTGACGCCAACGGCTTCCACTTCTGCCTCTGTTAGCACTTCATTTTGTGTGTAGACCATCGTCTAGCATGTGCAAAAATGTCTCGCTCTTTGCTTCTGCTAACGTATTAACCGGCATGTTTCCAGAGATGTTTCTCTATTAGCTTCTACTCTGTTAACAAAAGTTACGGGTTACGCTCCTAAAAGCGTGTAAAAAAATGTGTCGAGAAGTGCCTCGGCTTCAGCATCATCGAGTTGGACGCCAACGGCTTCCACTTCTGCCTCTGTTAGCACTTACTTTTGTGTGTAGACCATCGTTTAGCATGTGCAAAAATGTCTCGCTCTTTACTTCTGCTAACGTATTAACCGGCATGTTTCCGGAGATGTTTCTCTATTAGCTTGTCAGCCAGAGCGTTTGGCAGTACGTTCGCCTCCAGATCGTCCAGTATGTCGCGAAGTGTCTAAGTCTTTGCCTGTGTGTTTACCCGCGTGTTAAACAGTCCTTCCGCGTCCACGCCAAGTTTTCTTGGTTTCCAGATGTTCTTGTGTGCCAGAAAGGTGGTCGGCCAGTGCCTCTACATCGCTGAGTGTGTCGTTAAGTCTCTCGAGCTTCGCCTTTGTTAAAGTGTCAGCCAGTGTGTCGAGAAGTGCCTCGTTCTCTATATTACACCGTGTACGCCAAGTACCGCTGCCTTAGCCTCTGCTATTCTGTAAGCCACTATATCGAGCAGTGTCTTTGCTTCAACATCGGCCAACGTGTATTTAAGCCTGTCAGCCATTGCCACTCGTCCAACGGCAGGCCGCTTGTCGACTTAACTGCCACATTACCTAATGCATTCTCCAATGTCTCCTCCTTAACCTATAGTAAGGTGCCAGCTAGCCAGTCGACGAGACCTTTGGACGTTTGATCGCTTAGTGTTTCATTATGTGTGCTAAACTCCTTTTTTGCTAGAAAATGAGCCAGCGTTTCAACAATTGCCTCGAAAATCTAACGCTTTTGTATCGCCAGGTACTTCTGGTGGTATTTCTGCCAGCGTGTCGACCAGTCACACAACCTTCACATTGCCTATTGTGTTGCCAAGAGTTACGGCCGCCACCGCAGCTACCGTGGCAGGTAGCGTGTCGAACAGTGACTAAGCCTCATCATCTCCCAATATGTTATCAAGTTTCTCGGCTTCCGCCTCTGGTAGCCTGTTGAACAACCTCATCGGTACTGCCTCAGTTAGCACATGACCTGGTGGCTCGCTTAATTATTTAACTTCTGCTTTTGCTAGCCTTTTAGTTAGAGTGTCAACAAGTGACTTCCTTTCAAATCACCTAAAGTGTTGAGGAGTCTGTTGCTCTCTGCGATGCTGCGAAGTACTCAGCGTTTAGACCAGTGCCCCCGTCCCATATTTATTAGTGTGTCGGCTAATGTCCTTGTCTCTGCTTTTGCTAACTTTAATTGGCAGCCTGAAGTTACGTCGCCCGGCCGCCACATCATCGCCCAGTGTGTCGACTAGTGTCTTGGTCTATGCAATTAGTAGGTTGTCAGATAGCCTTACCAAGTGTATCTCCAAGTGTCCTGGCGTCCTTCTGTGGCAGCGTGTATTTCAGCTTCTATACCACTGCCTCGGTGATGACATTGCGCAGTGTGTCGCCAACTGTCCGACCTCCGCTTTTGATAGCAAGTCAGCTAGCGTATTGAATACAGTCCCCGCCTCCACATCTCGCAGGTTGTCGCCAAGTCTTTCAGCTTCTGCCCCTGTTTGCCGGGGTATTGATAAGTGCCTTGGCCTCTGTATCTTTGAGTGTGATTGCAGGATTCTCGGCCTCCACTTCTTGCTTTCGCGTAAGTGCCTGGCGTTCATGTCGCCTAGCGTGTCGCCAAGTTTCCTCACCACTCTTTCTCCTAACGCGTCAGCAAGCGTGTCGACCAGTGTTCTGATCTTGACATAGCGAAGTACGTGGCAAAGTCTGTTGGCCTCCGCTTCTTCTTGCGCGAACCTATCGTGTCTACCACTGCCCAGAGTTCTACATAGTCATTATCTTGGCACGTGGGTAGCTTTATCTCTCTGCTAGCGTGTCAACCAGCGTTGCGACCGCAAGCTTGACCTCCACATCACCCAGTGTTCCTCAAAGTGTGCCTGCCTCCGCTCTTGCTTGTGTGTTAACAAGTGGACTATTCTCTTCGACTATTTCCTCGCTCTCCGCCGCAAGTATTACGCCAGCCAGCGTATTAACAAGTGCCCTGGCCTACACATTCCTTAATGTGTCGTCAGGCGTCTCGGCCTACGCCTTCTCTTACGTGTCAGCCAGCGTGTTGACCAGTGGCTTAGCCACCGCAGTGCCCACTGTGTCGTCAAGCGTCTTTGCCTGCAGCCTCTTCTTGTGTTGCGGCTAGCGTGTCTACCAAGTTCCTAGGCAACACATCACTATTTTGTCGGCGGGTGTGTGAGCTTTTGTCTCAGGTAGCGCTTCAAGCAACCTGTCGACCACTTTATCGTCTCAACCCGCGTGTTGACCAGTTCCCCGACCTTTACATTGCTGGATGTGTTTTCTTCTTGGTCTTTGCTAGCGTGTCACCCAAAGAGTCGACTACTCTTTTAACCTTAACATCGATTAGCGTGTCACCAATTGACCCGGCCTTCGCTTTTGCTAGCAAGACCGCAAGCGTGTCGAATAGGGCCACGGTTATCTAACGCCATTGTGTCGTTAAGTTTCTCAGTCTGTGCGTCTATCATCGGCTATTGTGGCAGCCAAATTGTGACCGGCGCCACCCCACTGAGTGTGTTGTATAGTGTCGCACACTTCTTTTCATTTAGCGTGTCGAGGGCTTTCTTGGCCTCCACATCGGCTAGTTTGACCTGAGGTGTCTAGGCCTTGGCCATCGCTTGCCTTTAAGCCAGTGTGTCCAGTACTTGCTAGGTAGCTACATCGCCAAGCCTGTGAAGGGACTCGTCCTCCGCTTCTTCGTGCATGTCAACCAGAGTGTCGACCATTTCATCAGCCGCCACTTCGGCATTGTGTCGTCAGGTGTACCCGCCTCCACCTCTGCTAGTATTTCAGACAATTTTTCAACAAGTGCTTCTAGTCTTTTAACAAAAGTTACGGGTTACGCTCCTAAAAGCGTGTAAAACAATGTTTCGAGCAGTGCCTCGGCTTCAGCATCATCGAGTTTGACGCCAACGGCTTCCACTTCTGCCTCTGTTAGCACTTCATTTTGTGTGTAGACCATCGTCTAGCATGTGCAAAAATGTCTCGCTCTTTGCTTCTGCTAACGTATTAACCGGCATGTTTCCAGAGATGTTTCTCTATTAGCTTCTACTCTGTTAACAAAAGTTACGGGTTACGCTCCTAAAAGCGTGTAAAAAAATGTGTCGAGAAGTGCCTCGGCTTCAGCATCATCGAGTTGGACGCCAACGGCTTCCACTTCTGCCTCTGTTAGCACTTACTTTTGTGTGTAGACCATCGTTTAGCATGTGCAAAAATGTCTCGCTCTTTACTTCTGCTAACGTATTAACCGGCATGTTTCCGGAGATGTTTCTCTATTAGCTTGTCAGCCAGAGCGTTTGGCAGTACGTTCGCCTCCAGATCGTCCAGTATGTCGCGAAGTGTCTAAGTCTTTGCCTGTGTGTTTACCCGCGTGTTAAACAGTCCTTCCGCGTCCACGCCAAGTTTTCTTGGTTTCCAGATGTTCTTGTGTGCCAGAAAGGTGGTCGGCCAGTGCCTCTACATCGCTGAGTGTGTCGTTAAGTCTCTCGAGCTTCGCCTTTGTTAAAGTGTCAGCCAGTGTGTCGAGAAGTGCCTCGTTCTCTATATTACACCGTGTACGCCAAGTACCGCTGCCTTAGCCTCTGCTATTCTGTAAGCCACTATATCGAGCAGTGTCTTTGCTTCAACATCGGCCAACGTGTATTTAAGCCTGTCAGCCATTGCCACTCGTCCAACGGCAGGCCGCTTGTCGACTTAACTGCCACATTACCTAATGCATTCTCCAATGTCTCCTCCTTAACCTATAGTAAGGTGCCAGCTAGCCAGTCGACGAGACCTTTGGACGTTTGATCGCTTAGTGTTTCATTATGTGTGCTAAACTCCTTTTTTGCTAGAAAATGAGCCAGCGTTTCAACAATTGCCTCGAAAATCTAACGCTTTTGTATCGCCAGGTACTTCTGGTGGTATTTCTGCCAGCGTGTCGACCAGTCACACAACCTTCACATTGCCTATTGTGTTGCCAAGAGTTACGGCCGCCACCGCAGCTACCGTGGCAGGTAGCGTGTCGAACAGTGACTAAGCCTCATCATCTCCCAATATGTTATCAAGTTTCTCGGCTTCCGCCTCTGGTAGCCTGTTGAACAACCTCATCGGTACTGCCTCAGTTAGCACATGACCTGGTGGCTCGCTTAATTATTTAACTTCTGCTTTTGCTAGCCTTTTAGTTAGAGTGTCAACAAGTGACTTCCTTTCAAATCACCTAAAGTGTTGAGGAGTCTGTTGCTCTCTGCGATGCTGCGAAGTACTCAGCGTTTAGACCAGTGCCCCCGTCCCATATTTATTAGTGTGTCGGCTAATGTCCTTGTCTCTGCTTTTGCTAACTTTAATTGGCAGCCTGAAGTTACGTCGCCCGGCCGCCACATCATCGCCCAGTGTGTCGACTAGTGTCTTGGTCTATGCAATTAGTAGGTTGTCAGATAGCCTTACCAAGTGTATCTCCAAGTGTCCTGGCGTCCTTCTGTGGCAGCGTGTATTTCAGCTTCTATACCACTGCCTCGGTGATGACATTGCGCAGTGTGTCGCCAACTGTCCGACCTCCGCTTTTGATAGCAAGTCAGCTAGCGTATTGAATACAGTCCCCGCCTCCACATCTCGCAGGTTGTCGCCAAGTCTTTCAGCTTCTGCCCCTGTTTGCCGGGGTAATGATAAGCGCCTTGGCCTTTGTATCTTTGAGAGTGATTGCAGGATTCTCGGCCTCCACTTCTTGCTTTCGCGTAAGTGCCTGGCGTTCATGTCGCCTAGCGTGTCGCCAGGTTTTCTCACCACTCTTTCTCCTAACGCGTCAGCAAGCGTGTCGACCAGTGTTCTCATCTTGACATAGCGAAGTACGTGGCAAAGTTTGTTGGCCTCCGCTTCTTCTTGCGCGAACCTATCGTGTCTACCACTGCCCAGAGTTCTACATAGCCATTATCTTGGCACGTGGGTAGCTTTATCTCTCTGCTAGCGTGTCAGCCTGCGTTGCGACCGCAAGCTTGACCTCCACATCACCCAGTGTTCCTCAAAGTGTGCCTGCCTCCGCTCTTGCTTGTGTGTTAACAAGTGGACCATTCTCTTCGACTATTTCCTCGCTCTCCGCCGCAAGTATTACGCCAGCCAGCGTATTAACAAGTGCCCTGGCCTACACATTCCTTAATGTGTCGTCAGGCGTCTCGGCCTACGCCTTCTCTTACGTGTGAGCCAGCGTGTTGACCAGTGGCTTAGCCACCGCAGTGCCCACTGTGTCGTCAAGCGTCTTTGCCTGCAGCCTCTTCTTGTGTTGCGGCTAGCGTGTCTACCAAGTTCCTAGGCAACACATCACTATTTTGTCGGCGGGTGTGTGAGCTTTTGTCTCAGGTAGCGCTTCAAGCAACCTGTCGACCACTTTATCGTCTCAACCCGCGTGTTGACCAGTTCCCCGACCTTTACATTGCTGGATGTGTTTTCTTCTTGGTCTTTGCTAGCGTGTCACCCAAAGAGTCGACTACTCTTTTAACCTTAACATCGATTAGCGTGTCACCAATTGACCCGGCCTTCGCTTTTGCTAGCAAGACCGCAAGCGTGTCGAATAGGGCCACGGTTATCTAACGCCATTGTGTCGTTAAGTTTCTCAGTCTGTGCGTCTTTTAGTATGTCAGCTAGCGTGTCGACGGGTGACTCGACTTTACACATCGCCCAGTGTCCTGCCTACTGTCACGGCCTTAGCCTTCGCTAGTGTCTTAGCCAATTTGTGCCTTTGTTCCTACAACGCCTAGTGTGTCGACCAGTTGCTCGCTCTCCAGGTAGCCCAATGTGTCGCTAACTTCTTGTTTTTTGCCTCTGCTATAGTGCAAACCAGTTTGTTGCCAAGTGCGTCGGAGTTTTACTTCCTTTCTCCGACCGTCTCAGTTTTAGTGTGCACAGCTGTCTCTGCCTTAATATTGCACAGTATTTCGCCAAGTTTCTTGGCCTGTGCATCTGCTAGCGCGACAACCGGATTTTGACCAGGTGCCTTGCTATGCACATCTCCGATTGTGATTGAAAATGTTGCAGAGTCCACTTTTTTAAAGTATCGGCCACTGTCTTTGCCTACACATTGCCCGTTTTGACCTCAAGTGTCTCGGCCTTTGCATTTAGTACCGTGTCACACAGTGTGTCGAGCAGTGCCTCGGCGTTCACATCGACCAGTATGTCGCCAAATGTCTTGTTCTCCACCTCTGTTTGCGCTTAATCTAGGGTGTTGACAAGTGCCCCGCCTGTGCATGGTATCGTGTCAGTTGATGTAGACCAGTCCGTCAGATCGCCGAGCGTCTGGAAAAAAGTCTCGGCCTGCAATTTTTAAGCGTGTGAACTGTTGCCAACTAGTGCCCTCTTCTCCAGATCGCCCGGCATTTCCCCAAGTGTCTTGGCCTCTACCTCTGCATTTATATTAGCCAAAGTGACAAGCAGTGCTTTTTTTTCTCTACTGCGAGCGTGTGCCTTGGCATCTACATTGTCCGCTGTATTGCCAATTATGCCGGCCTCCCCTTCTCCTAGCGTCCAAGGCAGCGTGGCAACCTGTTTCTACACCCTTTCATAACTGCGCCGCTTGCCAAGTGTCTTGACCTTCGCTTTGTCTTTGCGTGGCAGCCAGTTATCCTATAAACGTCTAATCCTGTTCATGGCCGTGGGTCTCCAAAATTCTGAGCTTCTGCCTCTGCTAGGGTGTCACTAGTTAGTTCACCAGTGCGTCCGACTCCACATCGGGGAGGGTGGCAAGAACTGTCTCTTTCTCAGCTTATTTTACTGCCTCAGCTACTTTTGACGAAAAATACCTAAAAATGCCGAAAATGCCTAAAAATTGCCCAGCATCTCGGCAAGTGGTTTAACCTCTGCTTGACTAGCCAGTGCGCCAGAGTTCATATTTTCATTGTGTAACCAAAAGTCTCGTCTTTCTTCTTTTCTAATGTGTCAGACAGCGTGAGGAGCAGTGCCTCCGCCATCACTTTGTCAAGTGTGTCGCCATGTGTCTGCGTTCTTTCTCGGCGAAAACACCGCTAAGCGTGTCGAGCTCTGTCTTGGCCTCCGCTTCTGCTTACATTTCAGGCAGTATTTCGATTATTTGCTTAGCCACCACATCGCCATTGTCTGGCTAAGTGTTACGGCTTTCGCCTCTGTTAGTATGTCAGCCAGCGTGTCGAGTTTTGCCTCGATGTACACATCGCCCAGTGTCTTTTTCAAGAAATACTGCCTACGCTTCTAAAAGCGTATCAGCCAATTATTCGTGCGGTTCCTCAGCCTCCACGTCTTTAGATTTAACGCCTCTGTTAGCATGTAATTTAGCGTTTATACCATCGGCTACCAAGTCCTGCAATGTTTCGCCCTTCGCTTCTGCTACAGTGCCAAGCTGCATTTGGACTAATATTCCAGCCCTCATATCGTTCATTGTGTCTGGAGGTGTTTCGGCCCTGTCCTGTGGTAGTTTGCCAGCCGTTTAGCAGTACGTTGGCCACCACATCGTGCAGTATGTCGCCAAGTGTTTTCACTCTCGTGTTGAACGGTGCTTCTGCCTCCACTCCAAGTGGTCTTGGAAAGAAAGGTAATTGGTCAGTGCCTCTACATCGCCCAGTGTTTTGTTAAGTCTCTCGACGTTCGACTTTGTGAAAGTGTCAGCCAGTGTGTTGAGAAGTGCCTTGTCCTCCATATTGCATCGTGTACGCCAAGTACCTCTGCCTTAGCTTCAGCTATTCTGTCAGCCACTGTATCGACCACTGCCTTTGCGTCAAGATCGCCAACGTGTTCTCAAGCTTCTCGGCCTTTGCCTCTCGTAGCACGTCAAGCAGCTCGTCGAGTAGCCCGCCACATTATCTAATTCATTCTCCAGTGTCTCCTCCATAACCTATAGTAGGGTGCCAGCTAGCCCGTCGACCGGAGCTTTGGACCTTTGATGGCTTAGTGTTTCACTATAAGTGCTGGACTCCTCTTTTGCTAGAAAATGGGCCAGCGTTTCGACCATTGCCTTGAACATCTAACGCAATGGTATGTCCAAGTATCTCGACCTCTACTTCTGGTAGTATATCAGCAAACGTGATTACAATTAAAATTTGTCTTTGTGTTTTTAGCGCTAAAATGTTTCAAAATGCGGACGTTTCGGTACTACTGTCTCTTCATCAGTGGAAGATGCCGTTACACTGAGCGCGCGTTATTTTATTTAAATGTGGTAACATTTGAAGCGCGCGCTCGAAGAGTTCGCTTACATAAAATTGAAGTCAATGCTTTTGCCGCGCGCCTGTAGAGTTTTGCATTTAAAAATTAGGCGGCGCTCCGCTCTACATCTGTCCCTAGTGTTGTGAAGACCCGCTCGAACAACAGTTACCATCATATCATCTGTTGTGTGACCGGGGGAGGAAAATTGTTTAGCAACGGATAGGTCAGCTTTCTTTGAGACACATCTGAGGTGTTCGCACAACCTGTTCCCAAGCCTAGGTCCGGTTTCGCCAACGTACGACAGATCGCATGCCTGACAAGTTATGATAAACACGAGGTTACTTGTCGTGCATGAGATCCTCTGCCGTATGGTCAGACGTCCACCCAGGGAGTTGATCTAGGAGGCTGGGTTGGTATGGGCACAGGTCTTGCATCGTGAACGGCCGCAGGGAAGAGTTTTGTTTGGTTCATCCTCAGTGTTTGCGCCGGATTGAAGGTTGCTGCTGACCAACAAATCACGCAGGTTGGTGTCGCGGTGGGACGTGCCCAGAACTCGCGAGTTATCAAACAGTTCCTTAGTTTCAGAGTCAAATTTTAAAAGGGCCAAGTTTCTTGACAGGATTTTCTTTGCATGGTGGTTGATGGGGTTGTATGTTAAGATTAAGGGGATGACTTCTATGTTGCATTGTCCGTCGTTAGGTTGTCGTAAGGCTCTTTATCGGGGGATAGTGTCAACGTGTTGAAGGGCTCTATCTACAACTGCTAGTGGATAATCACGTTGCAGGAAGATTGATGTCATTTCTTCGCATTTAGTCTTGTAGTCGTTCTCATCACTGCATATTCGTTTGACGCGCGGTAGGGGACAGAGTTCATGCATCGCATTGGATGTGACGAGGTGTATGTCTCGGTCTTTGCCTCTCAAAGCGGGTCAGCAAGCGTGTCGACCAGTTCCTTCCTCTCCACATACCCAAATGTCTTGCTATCTGTTTTGTTTTTCGCCTCTACTATCGTGCAAGCCAGTTTGTCGCTAACTGCCTCGGAGTTTTG
This sequence comes from Porites evermanni, assembly GCA_942486025.1. NCBI lineage: Eukaryota > Metazoa > Cnidaria > Anthozoa > Scleractinia > Poritidae > Porites > Porites evermanni. Next base: position 131,864 of record CALNXI010001208.1, read on the forward strand.
CCTTGCATCTCCGACCGTGTCAGTCTGCCTGTGCACAAGTATCTGCCTCAAAATTGCACAGTATGTCGCCAGGTGTCTCGTCCTCTGCATTAAGTAGCGTTCCAAGCAGGTGCCTCGCCATGGTGCCTCGCCATGCAGATCGCAAAGTGTGATGAAAAATGTTGCACAGTCCACCTCTATTAAAGTATCGGCCACTGTCTCGGCCTTCACATTGCCCATTTTGACCTCGCCTGTCTCTGCCTCCGCATTTGGTAGCGTGTCACTCAGCGTGTCGACCAGTGCCTCGGCTTTCACATCGACCAGTATGTCGCCAAATGTCTTGACCTCTGTTTATGCTTAAGCTAGGGTGTCGACCGGTGCCCCGTCTGTACATGGTATCGTGTCAGTCAGTGTGTAGACCAGTGCTTTGTCCGTCAGATCCCCGAGCTTCTGGAGAAAAGTCTTGGCCTCCACTTTTTTTAGCGTGTAAACCGTTGCCAACTAGTGCTATTTTCTACGGATCCCCTGCCATTTCCCCAAGTGTATTGGCTTGTACTTCTGCTTTAATATCAGCCAAAGTGACAACCAGTGCCTTGCCTTCTCTACCGCCTGAGTGTGGACAAGTGCCTCGGCCTCTACATTTTCCATTTTATTGCCAATTGTCTATGCCTCTACTTCTGCTAGCGTCCAAGCAAGCGTGTCAACTAGTTTCTCGACCCTTACATACCTAATTCACTTGCCAAGTGTCTTGGCCTCCGCTTTTTTTTGCGTGGCAGTCAGTTTGATTACCAATGACTAAGGCTGTTCATCGCCATGGTGTCGCTAAGATTCTGGGCTTCTGCCTCTGTTAGCGTGTCAGCTAGTTAGTTTACCAGTGTTTCCAACTCCAAATCTGCGACGTGGCAAAAACTGTCTTTTTCTACGCTTATCCTACTGTGTAAGCTAGTGTTGACTAGTGCCTGGAAATCGCCCAGCATCTCCTCAGGTGTCTTAACCTCTGCTCGGCTAGCCAGTGCACCGGCCTTCATATGGCCATTGTGTTAACGGATTTTTTCTTTTTTAATGTGTCAGACAGCGTGAGGACCAGTGTCTCCACTTTCACTTTGCCAAGTGTGTCGCCAAGTGTCCTTCTTTTTGCTTTGCTAGAGCATCAGGCAGTGTGTCGTCAGGTTCCTCGGTGAAAACATTGCTGAGTGACTTAAGAACTGTCTTAGCCTCCGCTTCTGCTTACATGTCAAGCACTTTTTCGACTATTCGTTTAGCAACCACATCACCATTGTCTGGCCAAGTGTTACGGCTTCCGCCTCTGTTAGTATGTCAGCCATCGTGTCAACTTTTGCCTCGATCTACACATCGCCCAGTGTCTTTTTCAAGAAATACGGCCTCCGCTTCTAAAAGCGTGTGAGCCAATGTGTCGAGCGGTTCCTCGGCCTCCACATCTTCAGATTTGACGCCTCTGGTAGCATGTCACTAAGCGTTTATACCATCGCCTAGCAAGTCCTGCAATGTCTCGCCCCTCGCTTCTGCTACAGTGCCAAGCAGCCTTTGGACTAATACTCCAGCCCCGATATCGTTCATTGTGTCTGAAGGTGTTTCGGCCCTATCCTCTGGTAGTTTGTCAGCAAGCGCGATTAGCAGTGTCTCGGCCGCCATATCACCCAACATGTCGCCAAGTGTCTAAGACGTTGGTTGTGCTTGCCAGTGTGTTGACTAGTGCTTTGGTCTTCACATAGTTTAGTGTAATGCAAACTGTCTCGACATTCACCTTTTCGTGCGGGCCAAAAAGGTAGTCGATCACTGCCTTTCCTCTACATAATCCAGTGTAGCGACAATTGCCTTCGCCTCTGCAAGCGTGGCAATTGGCCTTTCGGGGCCTCCACCTCGTAGACCGCGTGAAACAGCCTCTACGCTAGTGCTTCGTTGAGCATATTACCTAGCGGCTTGCCAAGTGTTTTAACCTCCACCTTTTATAGTCTTTAAGCCACTTTAAAGCAGTGCCCCGCTTTTGCATCGCCCATAGTGTCGTCAAGTTTCACGCCCTCCGTAGCAGTCAACTGTTGTGGTGTGAGCGTCTGCTAGCGTGTCAGCCACTGTATCTACCAGAAACTTGACTTAAACATTGCCTATTGTGCCTTAAAGTCTCTCGTCCTCCGCCTATGCTACCTTGTCAGCCAGCTTGTGGTCCAGCGCCTCGGACTTTAGAAAACTAATTAATTTCCCAAAATCTGTCGGCCTTTGCCTCTGCTTACCTAGCATCCAGGTTTTCTTCCAGTGCCTAGGCTCCCACATCACCAATACGTCGGATAGTTTCTTGGCTTTAGACGCTGCGGGCGTGTCAGCTAATATCTTAGCCTCCGCTTCTCTTATCTTGTCGGGGGGCGTGAAATCTAGTGCCCAAGCCTCCACACCTCTCAAAGTGTCGAGAAGTGTCTTGGCCTCTGTTCTTAGTAGCTTGACAGTTAGGTTCTCGAATAGAACCCTATCCTCCACCTTGCCCAATGTNACATTCACCTTTTCGTGCGGGCCAAAAAGGTAGTCGATCACTGCCTTTCCTCTACATAATCCAGTGTAGCGACAATTGCCTTCGCCTCTGCAAGCGTGGCAATTGGCCTTTCGGGGCCTCCACCTCGTAGACCGCGTGAAACAGCCTCTACGCTAGTGCTTCGTTGAGCATATTACCTAGCGGCTTGCCAAGTGTTTTAACCTCCACCTTTTATAGTCTTTAAGCCACTTTAAAGCAGTGCCCCGCTTTTGCATCGCCCATAGTGTCGTCAAGTTTCACGCCCTCCGTAGCAGTCAACTGTTGTGGTGTGAGCGTCTGCTAGCGTGTCAGCCACTGTATCTACCAGAAACTTGACTTAAACATTGCCTATTGTGCCTTAAAGTCTCTCGTCCTCCGCCTATGCTACCTTGTCAGCCAGCTTGTGGTCCAGCGCCTCGGACTTTAGAAAACTAATTAATTTCCCAAAATCTGTCGGCCTTTGCCTCTGCTTACCTAGCATCCAGGTTTTCTTCCAGTGCCTAGGCTCCCACATCACCAATACGTCGGATAGTTTCTTGGCTTTAGACGCTGCGGGCGTGTCAGCTAATATCTTAGCCTCCGCTTCTCTTATCTTGTCGGGGGGCGTGAAATCTAGTGCCCAAGCCTCCACACCTCTCAAAGTGTCGAGAAGTGTCTTGGCCTCTGTTCTTAGTAGCTTGACAGTTAGGTTCTCGAATAGAACCCTATCCTCCACCTTGCCCAATGTATCTCTAAGTGTCTCGGCCTGCTCTCTTCGGAAGCGTGTCAGCCAGTCTCTCAAACACAGCCTCGGTGACCACATCGCCCAGTTTGTTGCCAATAGTCCGAGCCTTCACGTTTGCTAGCAGGTCAGCCATCGTGTTGACCACTGACCCGGCCACTACATCCCTCAGCATATTTGCAAGTGTCTCCTTTTCCACCTCTCTTTGCGCAACATTCATTTTGTTGACCTTGTCTGCACTTCCGATGGCCTAGTGTGTTGCCAAGTAACCAGACTTCCACCTTTACTTGCCTGTCAACCAGAGTGACAAATGGTGCCCAACCCTCAACTTTGACCTGCTTCCCAAGTGTCTCGGTCTCCATTTCTCCTTCCAGGAAAGCCGGAGTGTCAAACTTTAACTCGTCTTTAAATCGCCTGGTTTGTCGTCAAGTGTCTTGTACTTTTCCTCTGCCAAAGTCTCGTTTTTGCCCAGCATGTTGCCAAGTGTTTTAACCTCCACCTCTGCTAGCCAGCCTAACGACCAGTATCTCGGCCCCCAAATCGCTGTTGTGTCGCATTGTTTCGGCCTTCTCCCCTACTGGCGTATCAGGCGACGCGTTAACTAGTGCCTTGGGTTTTACATCGCCTGGTGTCTCTCGTCTTTTCCTTTTTCTAGCGTGTCACCCACAGAGTCGACCAGTCTTTTAACCTCCACATTGGCAACTGTGTTGCCAAGTGTCTTATCCTTGGCCTTTGATACCGTCCCAGCCAGTGTGTTAAGAAGTGTCTGGGCCTTCACGTTGTACAGTGTGCGCAAAAATTTTGCTTAAGAAGCATTTGCTGGCGAGTCAGCAACGTGTCTAGCGTTGCTTCTGTCTACAAATCGCGCAGTATCTCGTCAACTGTTGTGGCCTTATCGTCTGCTAGCGTGTCACCCACTATATCGACCAGAACCTTGGCTTAAACATTGCTCAGTGTGCCCTAAAGTCTCTGGTCCTCCGCCTCTACTACCTTGTCAGCCAGCGTCTGGTCCAGTGCCTCGGACTTTAGAAAACTAATTAATTTCGCAAGTGTCTCGGCCTTCGCCTCTGCTTACGTAGCATCCAAGTGCCTGGGCCCCCTCATCGCCAATATGTCGGCAAGATTCTTGGCTTTTGACTCAGCTAGCTTGCCAGCCGGCATTTCAACCACCTTCTCGGACTCGACATCGCCCAGTATTTAGGCAAGTGTCCCGGCCACAGCTTCTCCGAGCGTGTCAGCCAGTAAGTCGCATACTAAATCGCCCAGTGAATCCGTAAAACTCAAGTTCTTGGCTTCTGCTAGAGTTTTAACTAGCTTGTCTAGTATTGCCTTGGCCTTAAGTTCGCCATTTGGTCGCCAAATGTGTCTTAGTTAGCGTGTAGACCTATGCCTCGACCTCCCAATAGCCCGGCTTGTTAAGAAGTGTCGTAGACTTCGCCTCTGGTAGCCAGCGTGTCGACAGGTGCTTCCGGCTCCACATTCCACACTGTGTCGCCAATTGTCTCGTCCTTCGTTTCCGCTAAGGTGTTATCCAGTGTGTTGATTAGCGGCTCTGCCTACGTATTTGCCAGTTTGTTCTGTCACCCAGCGTGTCGTGGCAGCCAGCGTGTTGACTATTTTCTCGGACTCCCCATCCACCAGTTCCCCCCCCCGCCCTTTGTGAAGTGTCTCATCAAGTGTCGCACCAGTCGCCTCTCCAAGCCTCTGAGCAAGCTTTTTCAGTAGTGTCCCGATCTCTACATTAACCAGTGTGTTGCAAAGTGTTTCAGACCCACCTTCTAATACCAGTGACGACTAGTACCTTGGCGACCAGATCGCCTAGCGTTCTGCCGATTATCTACCTCTCTACATTTGTTTGAGTGTAATTCAGGGTGTGGTAAACTGCCTTAGGCTCCTCATCGCCCAGTAAGTCATCAAGTTTCCTGCCCTACGCCTCTCCTAACATGTCAGCTAGCGTAATGATTAGTGCTTTGGAATTAAAATCGTCGAGTATGACGTAAGGGGACCTGGGCTAAACATTGTCGATTGCGCATTAGCCATGGTGTTGACCAATGCCTCGCCTCTACATCACCTACTGTGTAGCCAAGTGTTCTGGGCGCCGCTTCTTGGTCAGGCAAGATATCTTCTAGTGCTTTGGCCTCTACATCGCGCAGTGTATCGAGAATTCTCCCTTCCTCTTCTTCTCGAAACTTTTCAGGCGGCGTTTCATGCAGTGTGTCGGCTTCCACAGCGCGCAGTGTCAAGTTAATTGTCTTTACCATCCCTTCTGCTATCGTGTCAACCACCATATTGACCACTGCCTGGGCCTCCATATCGTCAAGTGCCACGCCGAGTGTTTGGGCATTCACATTCTCGCTTCGTCATTTGCAAGTTTGTTGACTCGGCCAAAACCTTGGTGATGTGGCGGCCGAGGCACCGGTCAGCACGGTACCTTACACGCTAGATTAGGCAACAACCAACAGACAAAGCCACATACAGAGACATGTTTAGGCCGAGGCACTTGTCTACCTGCTAATTAACATCCTAGCATAGCAAAAGACCAAAGCACATTCCGATACACTGGGAGATGCGAAGACTAAGGCACCAATCGAAAAGCTGGCTGACACACTAGTTTAGACGTCAAGTGAGACAATTCTAAAAAAACCAGAAAATGTTGAGGAAAAGTTGCTACTTTACACGCTTCCTGACATTCTTGGAGAAGCTAAGGCCAACACACTTAGCGACACACTGGGTGATAGAGAGGCCCATACACTAGGCGCAACGTAACCTGAACCGAAAACCGAGACACTTGCACAGACGCTGTGCGAAGTCAAAACTAGTCGAAACGCTACACACTTAACGATGTAAAGGCTAAGGCATTGATCGAAACGCTGGCTGACACGCTAGTGGAGCAAGATACCTGCAAACTCTGCGACAGACTAGGCGCTCTGCAGGCGATGAACTCGTCAACACCTTAGCTAACGTGTAACTTACAGGTAGAGGCCAAGACGCTTGGCGTCACACTCGACGACGTGGAGGGCGAGTTAAGTGACATTTTATCACACGTGAAAGCCAACACTCTCGGCGAGACAGTCGGCTATGTGTAGATCAATAACAGAGGCGGAGGCCAAAGGGCTTTGGGACTCGATAGAAAAAGAGGAAGCTTAGGCACTGCTGGTCAGAGTCGCTAACACTCTAACGCATAGTAAGTTCCCAACACTTGGTAACACACTTTCCGATGTGGATGCCCATACTCCTGTAGATACGCTGGCTTACACGCAATGAGAAGCTCAGGCCGCGATACTTGCCGCACACTCGGAAATGTGGAGGTCGAGTGACTCCTAACCACACTGGGTGACACGCTAACAGATGCGATGGCCGAAAAGAAATTTGACACTCCGCACAATGTTAAGATTTAAATCAGTTATAAATTCTTCGATTGCCACACTGTCAATGCTGGAACACGAGACACTTGGCGACACACTAAGCGCTATAAACATCGAGACTTTAATCAGCACGCTGGCTGCCAAGAAACTCAAGGTACACGCCGTGCCACTTCTTAACACACTGGGCGATGTAGAGGCCGAGTCACTGAAGTGGCGAAGGCAAGGAATCTAAGGTATACACTGTTCCACGTGGATGCCAACGTACTGATCGGCACGCTGGCTGACACGCTAGCCAAGCGGAGTACTGGATGACATACTAGGTGATCTGCAAGCCAGAGTATTACACACCAAGCTGCCTGACACGCTTTCAGACCAAACTACTGGTTGACACTCTACCGAGGGGCACTCCGACACACTAGGCGTTGTGGCAACGGGTTGGTTGACATCTAGGCATAGGCGCAAGCAGAGGTGAAGGCCAAGACTGTTTGCGTGATATTCGACGATGTCACTGTTTGAGAAAGTGGCTGACACGCTAGAAGAGGCGAAGACAATAACTACTGGCAACACACTCAGGAAGGTGAAGGTTGAGGCACACGTCGACTCCGCTGACTGAGACGCTATAACAGGTAGAAGCCGAGACACGTGGCGACATACTGAGTGATTTGGATGGAAACGCACTAGTAGACAAATGGCTCAAAACCTAGATGTGGCACACTGAAAGACACTTGGCGTCACATTCAGTGATGTGGAGGTCGAGGTAAAAACTGAGTTACTAGTAGACACGCTGTCTGATACGCTAGCTGAGGTGGAGGCCGTAACTCTTGACAAGACACTAGAAAATGTGAAGGATTTGTGACTGGTCCACACGCGGGCTGAAATACTACCAGAAAGACAGTGCCAGATACTTGGCGTCTCCATGGCGTTAGATATTCAAGGCACTGGTTCACACGCTGATTCAGTTTCTAGCAAAAGAGGAGTGCAGGACACATAGTGAAACACTGACCGATGAGAAGTCCAAGACATTGGGCGACATACTGTTCGATGTGAACGCCGAGGCACTGGTCGACACACTAGGTGACACGGTGCTAAAAACGGAGGCCGAGACACTTGAGGTCTAAACGGGCAATGTGTACGCTAAGACAGTGGCCGATACTTTAAAAAGGTAGACTCTGCAACAATTTCCATCACAATCGGACATGTGCATAGCAAGGCACCTTGTCACAATCCGGTTGTCACGCTAGCAGATGCAGAGGCCGAGTAACTTGGCGACATAGTGTGAAATGTTAAGGCAGAGACACCTGTGCGCACTAAAACTGACATGGTGGGTGAAGGGAAGCGAAACTCTGAGCCACTAGGCGACAAACTGGCTTTCACGATAGCAGAGGTAGAAAACAAGAAAGTTAGCGACACATTGGGCTAAGTGGAGAGCGAGGAACTGGTCAACACTCTTGCTGACCCGCTACGAGAGGCGGAGGCCGAGAAACTTGGCGATGCAGACGACGGGAAAATTTGCGACACATTATGCGTTGTAGGAACAAAGGCACAAATTGGCTAATAAGCTAGCGAAGGCTAAAGCCGTCAAAGTAGGCTAGACGCTGGGCGATGCGTAAATTCGAGTCAGCCGTCGACATGCTAGCCGACATGCAAACACACACAGAGGCTGAGAAACTTTGCAACACAATGGCGTTAGATAACCGAGGCACTATTCGACACACTTGCGGTCTTGCTAGAAAAAACGAAGGCCGGGTCACTTGCTGACACACACCCTTTGCGAAGTGTCTCATCAAATGTCGCACCAGTCGCTTCTCCAAGCCTCTGAGCAAGCTTTTTCAGTAGTGTCCCGATCTCTACATTAACCAGTGTGATGCAAAGTGTTTCAGACCCACCTTCTAATACCAGTGAGGACTAGTACCTTGGCGACCAGATCGCCTAGCGTTCTGCCGATTATCGACCTCTCTACATTTGTTTGAGTGTAAGGCAGGGTGTGGAAAACTGCCTTAGGCTCCTCATCGCCCATAAGTCATCAAGTTTCCTGGCCTACGCCTCCCCTAACATGTCAGCTAGCGTAATGATTAGTGCTTTGGCCTTAAAATCGTCGAGTATGACGTAAGAGGACCTGGGCTCCACATTGTCGATTTCGCATTAGCCATGGTGTTGACCAATGCCTCGCCTCTACATCACCTACTGTGTAGCCAAGTGTTGTGGGCGCCGCTTCTTGGTCAGACAAGGTGTCTTCTAGTGCTTTGGCCTCTACATCGCGCAGTGTATCGAGAATTCTCCCTTCCTCTTCTTCTCGAAGCTTTTCATGCGGCGTTTCATGGAGTGTGTCGGCTTCCACAGCGCGCAGTGTCAAGTTAATTGTCTTTACCACCCCTTCTGCTATCGTGTCAACCACCATATTGACCACTGCCTGGGCCTCCATATCGTCAAGTGCCACGCCGAGTGTTTGGGCATTCACATTCTCGCTTCCTCATTTGCAAGTTTGTTGACTCGGCCAAAACCTTGGTGATGTGGCGGCCGAGGCACCGGTCAGCATGGTACCTTACACGCTAGATTAGGCAACAACCAACAGACAAAGCCACATACAGAGACATGTTTAGGCCGAGGCACTTGTCTACCTGCTAATTAACATCCTAGCATAGCAAAAGACCAAAGCACATTGCGATACACTGGGAGATGCGAAGACTAAGGCACCAATCGAAAAGCTGGCTGACACACTAGTTTAGACGTCAAGTGAGACAATTATAAAAAAACCAGAAAATGTTGAGGAAAAGTTGCTACTTTACACGCTTCCTGACATTCTTAAAGAAGCTAAGGCCAACACACTTAGCGACACACTGGGTGATAGAGAGGCACATACACTAGGCGCAACGTAACCTGAACCGAAAACCGACACACTTGCACAGACGCTCTGCGAAGTCAAAACTAGTCGAAACGCTACACACTTAACGATGTAAAGGCTAAGGCATTGATCGAAACGCCGGGTGACACGCTAGTGGAGCAAGATACCTGCAAACTCTGCGACAGACTAGGCGCTCTGCTGGCGATGAACTCGTCAACACCTTAGCTAACGCGTAACTTACAGGTAGAGGCCAAGACGCTTAGCGTCACACTCGACGACGACGACGGCGAGTTGAGTGACATTTTATCACACGTGAAAGCCAACACTCTCGGCGAGACAGTCGGCTATGTGTAGATCAATAACAGAGGCGGAGGCCGAAGAGCTTTGGGACTCGATAGAAAAAGAGGAAGCTTAGGCACTGCTGGTCAGAAACGCTAACACTCTAACGCATAGTAAGTTCCCAACACATGGTAACACACTTTCCGATGTGAATGCCCATAGCCCTGTAGATACGCTGGCTTACACGTAATGAAAAGCTCAGGCCGCGATACTTGCTGCACACTCGGAAATGTGGAGGTCGAGTGACTCCTAACCACACTGGGTGACACGCTAACAGATGCAATGGCCGAAAAGAAATTTGACACACCGGACAATGTTAAGATTTAAATCATTTATAAATTCTTCGATTGCCACACTGTCAATGCTGGAACACGAGACACTTGGCGACACACTAAGCGCTATAAACGTCGAGACTTTAATCAGCACGCTGGCTGCCAAGAAACTCAAGGTACACGCCGTACCACTTCTTAACACACTGGGCGATGTAGAGTCCGATTCACTGAAGTGGCAGAGGCAAGGAAACTAAGGCACGCACTGTTCCACGTGGATGCCAACGCACTGATCGGCACGCTGGCTGACACGCTAACCAGGCGGAGTACTGGATAACATACTAGGTGATCTGCAAGCCAGAGTATTACACAACAAGCTGCCTGACACGCTTTCAGACCAAACTACTGGTTGACACTCTACCGAGGGGCACCCCGACACACTAGGCGTTGTGGCAACAGCCTTCTTGACATCTAGGCATACGCGCAAGCAGAGGTGAAGGCCAAGACTGTTTGCGTGATATTCGACGATGTCACTGTTTGAGAAAGTGGCTGACACGCTCGAAGAGGCGAAAACAATAACTACTGGCAACACACTCAGGGAGGTAAAGGTTGAGGCACACGTCGACCCCGCTGACTGACACGCTATAACAGGTAGAAGCCGAGACACGTGGCGACATACTGAGTGATTTAGATGGAAATGCACTAGTAGACAAATGGCTCAAAACCTAGATGTGGCACACTGAAAGACACTTCGCGTCACATTCAGTGATGTGGAGGTCGAGGTAAAAACTGAGTTACTAGTAGACACGCTGGCTGATACGCTAGCTGAGGTGGAGGCCGTAACTCTTGGCAAGACACTAGAAAATGTGAAGGATGTGTGACTGGTCCACACGCGGGCTGAAATACCACCAGAAAGACAGTGCCAGATACTTGGCGTCTCCATGGCGTTAGATATTCAAGGCACTGGTTCACACGCTGGTTCAGTTTCTAGCAAAAGAGGAGTGCAGGACACATAGTGAAACACTGACCGATGAGAAGTCCAAGACATTGGGCGACATACTAATCCATGTGAACGCCGAGGCTCTGGTCGACACACTAGGTGACACGGTGCTAAAAACGCAGGCCGAGACACTTGAGGTCAAAACGGGCAATGTGTACGCTAAGACAGTGGCCGATACTTTAAAAAGGTAGACTCTGTAACAATTTCCATCACAATCGGACCTGTGCGTAGCAAGGCACCTTGTCACAATCCGGTTGTCTCACTAGCAGATGCAGAGGCCGAGTAACTTGGCGACATAGTGTGAAATGTTAAGGCAGAGACACCTGTGCGCACTAAAACTGACATGGTCGGAGAAGGTAAGCGAAACTCTGAGCCACTTGGCGACAAACTGGCTTTCACGATAGCAGAGGTAGAAAACAAGAAAGTTAGCGACACATTGGGCTAAGTGAAGAGCGAGGAACTGATCAACACTCTTGTTGACCCGCTACGAGAGGCGGAGGCCGAGAAACTTGGCGATGCAGACGACGGGAAAATTTGCGACACATTATGCGTTGTAGGAACAAAGGCGCAAATTGGCTAAGAAGCTAGCGAAGGCTAAAGCCGTCAAAGTACGCTAGACAGTGGGCGATGCGTAAATTCGAGTCAGCCGTCGACATGCTAGCCGACATGCAAACACAGACAGACGCTGAAAAACTTTGCGACACAATGCCGTTAGATAACCGAGGCACTATTCGACACACTTGCGGTCTTGCTAGAAAAAACGAAGGCCGGGTCACTTGCTGACACACTATTCGATGTTACGGTTAAAAGAGTCGTCGACTCTTTGGGTGACACGCTAGTATTGGCTAGAAGAAAACACACTTAGCGATGTTAAGGCCGAGGCACTGGTCAACACGCTGGTTGAGACTAATAAGTGGTCGACAGGTTGCTTAAAGCGCTACCTGAGACGAAAGCTCACACACCTGCCGACGAAATAGTTATGTGTTGCTCTGGCACTTGGTAGACACGCTAGCTGCAACAGATGAAGAGGCTGCAGGCAAAGACGTTCGACGACACAGTAGGCACTGCGGTGGCTAAGCCACTGGTCAAGACGCTCGCTGACACGTAAGAGAAGACGTAAGCTGAGACGCCTGACGACACACTAGGCAATGTGTAGGCCAATGCACTTGTTAATACGTTGGCTGGCATACTACTAAAGGCCGAGACCGAGGAAATAATCGAAGAGAACAGTCCACTTGCTGACACGCTAGCAAGAGCTGAGGCAGGCACAATTTTTTAAGAAACACTGTGTGATGTGGAGGTCAAGCTTGCAGTCGCAACGCTGGCTGCCACGCTAGCAAAGAAGAACGCTACACGCCTGCCAAAATAATGGCTCTGTAGAACTTTAGAAAGTGGTAGACACGATAGGTTCGCGCAAGAAGAAGCGGAGGCCAACAGACTTTGCCACGCACTTCACTATGTCAAGATAAGAACACTTGTCGACACGCTTGCTGAAACCTTAGGACAAAAAGTGGTGAGGAAACTTGGCGACACACTAGGCGATATGGACGCAAGGCACTTGTCTACATGCTGGATTATGCGTTAGCAGACGCGAAAGCCAAGACGCTTAGCGACACACTGGGCGACTTGCTGTGTGACACTCTATAAGAAGAAAAGCCCGAGACATTTGCCGGCAAATTAATTAACTTGCAGGCTAACGCATTGCTCAAGACGCTAGCTGGCATGATAGCAGATGCACAGGCCGGCACTCCGGGAAGCACAATTAATGATGTGCTGGGCAAGGTACTGATCGACGCGTCTGCATGGAAAAGAAAAGGCTTAAACTCTAGGCGACAACATGGGCCATGTAAATGCCACGTCACTGGTCGACATTGTGCCTGACACTCTTACAGAGGGAAAGGCGAATACACTTTGACTTCGATGTAATGAACGTGACACTGGTCAATATGCTGGCGAACACGCTAGCGAGGCAGAGGACTGGAATCTTTGCGACAGACTGGGCGATGTGAAGGCCGAGTCACTGGGCAACAACACCCTCGGTGATAAGAAGGCCAAGGTATTAAACG
>CALNXI010001209.1:7891-20391 GCA_942486025.1 Porites evermanni
CCCCCCCCCCCCCCCCCCCTCCCGCATTTCCCAGATCACACAATCATATTTATATAAGTCTGTATAAGACTCCAAATAAAACATTGTCTTGTCTTGTCTTGTCTTGTCTTGTCTATTTTCGGGTGGCGTACGTTTATTAACGCGTCATCCCTACTATCTAAGAGCCTGGAACAGGCTACAGCTCCCCCAAATGGAGAGCTTGTTAACCCCCCTTCCCCCATAGATAGTGTTAGGTGTGAGAAGTCGAACACTTAGTTACACATCGACCTCAACTTAAAGTTTGATCACCACGGGGGGAACCTTGGTAAGGCGGTGTTTACACCTGGGTACATGCAAATTCCAAACAAAGACTGACGTGAAAAAAAGGAAAGTGTCCAAAACCTTTTGGACATCATTGTAGTTGTCTGGCGTTGTTGAAAGTACGCTAACATACCAAAAAGCAGCTCTCTACTGTAAAGAAAAACGGACCTGAAAAACAGTGTTTTTGCTTTTGTGAAACAGTTAATAAAGGTCAGGAGTTGTCAGGGAACAGTACCATCCCTGAACTCAGTTCTAAGAATTGCCGCATATTTTACAATCATTCTCAGAAGCTACTTAACGTCAAAACATGTCAAGGAAGCCTTTATGATTGGTTTATAATATGATATCTCGAGGTCAATCATGGGCAAAACTAGTAAGCCTAACCCACAAAATACTCCAATGTATTCAACACAGTTTTCGCTTTCCGTCACGTTTACCACTTTCGCGACCTCCAGCACAGTCAACATGGATATTCAAACCTTGTTAAACAACCTTCATGAAGAAGTATCATGTTCTGTGTGTATGTGCAAGTACACCGTTCCAAAACAGTTGCCGTGTTTGCATAGTTTTTGCCTTCATTGTCTGAATGGGATTCAACGAACGAGTGGCAGACGAGATAAAATTGCGTGCCCGGAGTGTAGACAGGAATTCAAGATCCCTGATAAAGGAAACCTTGCAGCTTTACCAACAAACTTTCGTATTAACAGCTTGCTTGATGTATTAGCTATAAAGGAGTGCAGCACGACCGGAGTTAAGTGTGGAAATTGCGACGAACGAACCAAACAAAGCCATTACTGTTTCCAGTGTTGTGCCTTCTGGTGCGGAGAGTGTATCACTTTCCACAATAGGATAAAAGCCAATAGAGATCACTATGCGCTGGCATTGGAAAACTTTCAAGATCATGACTTTGAGAACATTTTAAAGCGGCCAACATTTTGTGCGATACCAGGCCACGAGAAAAAAGAAATAGAATTCTTCTGTAATATCTGCGAAGTCGCAATCTACAACGCTTGTGCGTTAACGAATCATGATGGGCACGGAAAGATTCTTCTGGAACAAGCTGCCAATGAGCGGAAGTTAAGAGTTAAATCTGCAATTGAATCTCAGAGAAAAAGAGCTCAAACAAAGAGAAGCAAAATCACCACACTTGACGAAAGCCTTAGTGAAGTTCAAGAACAAGCCGCTCGTGTGAAGAGAAACGTACAAGAGTGTGCAGACAACATTCATGCAGCCATTGAAGCAAAGAAACTGGAGATCTTTGATGACGTGGAACGAAGGACGAAAGCATCTCTTCAAGAAATTGGAAAGCAAAAAGAGGATTTTGAAGAACAGGCTAGACGACATGAATCAGAAATAGAAGATACTGAAACACTTTTAAAGCGAAGCACAAGCGCACAACTCATGCAGCCGAACGAGCTGATGGACAAAATATTGGAGGAAGAAAATTACCAAGAAGACGGAAGTAATCCTGATGACTGTCCATTTCAGAGATTTGATTTTGTGGAGAATCACAAGTTATTTGATCTCGTAAGCGCTGAACAAATTGGTTCCCTTGAAACAAGAGCGCAACAATCAAGTGCGGATGGAAAAGGAATCAGTGAGGCAATTGTTGGACTTGAAGCACAGCTTGTCGTGACAACAAGAAACAAGACATGCCAATCACCTTATGATAATAATAACTGTGTCACAATGGAAATCAGTAATCGTCAAGGCGATAACTGCGCAGCTGAAGTGCAAATTCAAGATAACAAAGATGGTACTTACAAGATCAAATACTTTGCCAAAGAAACAGGAACATGCAGTGCATCAGTGAAGGTTAATGGAGAACATATCCGTGGCAGCCCTTTTAAGGTTCAAGTCAAACCCAGACAGTTCAGACCTGTGTTATCTTTTGGAGAACAAATATTGAAGAGGCCTTGGCGGGTAGCAGTAAATGAACAAGATGAAATTGCAGTGAGTGATATTGGTAACAATAAGATTCACTTATTCAAGAGCGATGGAACTCACTTAAAATCTTTTGGTGGAGAGGGTGCTCAACACGGTGAGCTTGACTTCCCCTCCGGAACAGCATATATTACTGACAATATTATTGTAGCTGAACAGAGAAACCACAGAGTTCAAGAGCTGAGTAGAAAGGGGGAATACCTTCGCCACTTTGGAAGAAAAGGAAGATTTGACCACCAACTTAACTTTCCTACTGGCTTATCTATCGACAGTGATGGCAATATCATTGTAGCTGATAGGGAAAACAAATTGATCAAGATTTTTTCTGCTGATGGGCAGTTTTTATGTAAACTCGGCACGGAGGGCTCTTTCAACTTAATACCCTACCACTGTATCCAACATGAAAACTATCTTATAGTATCAGACAGGAGTGATCATTCTGTAAAATGCTTTGATAGGAAGGGTAACTTTCTTTACAAATTTGGGAAGAAGGGAAATGCAGACGGGGAGTTTGACGAACCTGGCTGCTTAATCATGAACAAGGCAGGACACCTGATGGTTTGTGATACTGGAAATAACAGGATTCAGGTGTTTGATCTGAGTGGGAAGTTTGTTGCTAAGTTTGGAACAGAAGGAAGCGGGATGGGAGAGTTTAATAGACCGGTCTCTGCAGCAGTTCTTAGTAATGGTAAAGTAGTTGTGTCTGGCATCAACAACAGTCGTATTCAGATTTTTGAATGAAGCAGTTAAGTTTCAGCATTACAAAAAATGCAATATTTGGCTCTTTCTTTCTGTTACATCTTTTCACATGAATGGTACTGTTTTACATAAGTATTTTATTTTTTTATTGGTTTACAATGTTTGTGGTTAAAACTCTGTTGAGAACAAAGTAGCGAGAATTGAATTCAGAATTTGAATTCATCAGATGACTATATTGATACCCCCACCTTAATAAAAAATGTAAAATTACCCTAAAATATCGAAAAATAACTTCTTGCTTGTTCGTTTCTACTTTTACAATTTGTTATTTGTTTAATTCTTTCTTCTTTATCGTGTTATCTAGTCCTTATCCAAACTACGAATTTTTTTTAAAATTTCATTTATTTGGTTATGTTATAGTTAATTTTTTATCTCAGGTGATTTTAAATTTTGCTTTGTTTCAACTTCATTAGCATGCATTACAATACTCAAAAACAACCAAAAAAAACTAACAAAAATCACTTAAGATAAGATATTAACTACAACAAACTGTAAACATTCTTTAGTTAGCCTTAATTTTAATTTCAATTTGCACGCACTGCGCAGCCTCGAATAGCCTTGCTAGCTGCGGGCAGTGCCTCTGTAATATTATCTGTTTATTAATAAAGTTTGTTGTTGTTGTTTGGAGAAAAGCTGTTTCCCTGGAAATAAGGCCTAGACTGTTATTAGACGATAAATGTTTCAAAATGGAGCCACCAAATTCAACAGTAACCAGCATAAGATACAATTTAACAATTTGTTCAGTGTTGTTTATGCACGATAGGAATCTGTTATTTGTTTGTTTGTTTATTTTCCTTTGGCTCCAGGACAAAGCACTAATCTGGGACCCGTTTCTTGAAAGTCCCGACAATTAATGGGCCCAATAATTAATGGGCCCAGAAACCTGTTGTCGTTACAATTCAAGATAAAGGTTTCAATAGTTTTGCAGATAATATGACAAAACTATCAGTTAACAAAAGAAAATACACTCACTGGTTTCAACCGTTTGTAAGCTAGGATCTGCACTTTCGTTCTTTTAAAAAACGATTAATTCTTGAATAATTGATTTCAGGCCCAAAAAGCTTCCAGAACTTTTGAGGAACAAACTACTAGTCCCTTAGAAAACTGTCACTCCTTGAATCTCAATGTTTCCTGGAACAAAAAGCTAACTACTTCTCGCAGCCCCACAATTACAGCATGAAGACGCTGAAAATTCATGTGAGATAAAAATCAAGGACTGCGATGTTACAGAATTGAACATGCATTTTCATAGCCTCCCACGCAGACGTTCTTAAGCGGTTCGTCACGCGTTCCTGATCTTCAGGGCAATGCATTTTTTTATACCATACAATAGAAACTTCTGTTACCTGGTACAGTTACGTTGTGTATGTTTGAAACTTCCTGAATTTTTTTACAGAAAATAAGGAGACCTAAAGGTTCTGATAGCTTTCGTATCAGAAACCTGTAATCATTCACTCCCATGTCCACAGGACTCTTTGCGAGAAGATAACTTAGTAATCAGCACTGAGCGAAAGGACTGACAGCTTAGGTCCAAAAAGTGACCAACATCAATTTTCTTTTCACAATTTCAAAACATAATAAAGAGAACAGGTTATGAGAATAATTAAAATGATCACCAAAGGGAATAAATTATGCTTTATACTCTTTCATCAAATTCTCTCAACTAGTTCTTTAAGGACACGTAAGGAAATCAGTCTGGAGAACTCGTTTTTAGACGCTAGGGCTTAAAAGGGTTAAGAGGGTCTATACATTGACCGGAGAATGTTTTTGAGAAGGTGTTCATCTTGAAAAATACTCAGCGCTGACCAAAAGGATTAAGAGGGTTTGCAGAGGGAGTGTTTCTGGGCGGTGGAGGTGCAAGGCCAGGTGACAAATTCTGTTGACTAGCTCCACCTCGTATTTCGTATCTCCGCGCGGCCATGTAATATCCTCTATATAAATGGACGCTTCGCTTTTAGCCTTGGCTTAATCTATATATTACAATGATCTTGATAGCCTGAATTTCAAACGATTACTTTGAGTCGTTTTCTCCTCTCAGCAACTGAGGGAATGAAAGCGACTGGAAGTAATCGTCTGAAATACAGGCTATGATCTTGAAAAACCAAAGTGAATTTATTTCATGTTTTCTTTTTTCTTCTTTTCCATCAGTATTAATCAAGTTGACTCATCTGGGCAAGTTTCCTCTTCGCCGAAATGTTGTTTCAGGTAAGTCAGGTTCAGGATGGTTCGCTTTTATTATAGAAATGTTGATTAGTCGAGCGCTTTAAAATTCGCGCCACTCCATCAATTTTTCCCGTCATACGGTGAGGTAATGGGTATGCAATGAGGATATGTTGCAGATTCCTCTCTTTCTGTTCGAACCAGAATGCCCGGATTATCATTGGACCAATTGTGAGACCGCGTTCACCATATACCTCGTATTTCCGGTTGAAAGCTCAAATAGTACGGCTGACTTCCTGTGCGGATGAGCGGAGTTTTCCAGTTCTCCTACGACCGCTTTCCTTACAAATGAGAAAATAGAACAATATTTTTTAAGGAAAGCGCAGATTATTGGACGCCTGTTTTCGTAGAGAAAAGTATAAAAATGAATTGCATATTTTTGATATTGCCTTCTCCTATCGACAGACATGATAATCAAGTTGGCCGATGGTTGACAAATTTTCGCGCCACCTGGGATCCCAGATTCGATTCATATGCTGTAGTTGGAAGCATGAAACAACCGAGACAGGTAAGATCAAGCGAAGTATGTGGTTTGAACTTGAACTTGAACTTGAACTTTATTTTTATTTAAACACGGTAAATCTATACAGATAAAATAATAATAATAAAAAATTACAATCTACTTTAATCTATATAAACATGATCTAAAAATTTAAATAGTAAAGATAGAGAAAATAAAGAAATTCTGCTTTACATAGATGCCGTGTGCGTTTTATCGATTCAGTCAAAGAAATCGCGACAACCATTTCGAAAAGATTTAAGTGATTTTGCTTGCCGCAATTCAGGGGACAAGCTGTTTCAGATAACCGAACCATTATAGCTAAAGCTATTTTTCAAGAAATTGGTGCGGGGCAATGGAACAGCTAGTTTGTTTTCAGAGTTCCTTAAATTATAAGGTGGATTATATTTAGTGAAAAGAGAACCAAGATAGTCGGGCGCAAGACCATGTATAGATTTATAGACCATGGTGGCCACTTGTATTTGTCGCTGAGTATCCAACCGTTTCCAGTTGAGTTGCTCAAGAAGAGGATCAGCGCTTGTGTCATAACTGGAGAAGGTTAGAATACGGGCAGCCCGGTTTTGCAACTTTTGGAGCTTATTCGAAAGACTTTTGTTACAATGCCCCCAGACCTCGCAGCAGTAATTAAAGTACGGTTGAACTAAGGCATTGAAAACGGACTCCAATGTGGTTCGATTAACAAAAGGCCTACAACGTTTAATTACTCCAATGCCCGATGCGATTTTCTTGGCTATTTTTTCAATGTGCATATTCCATGAAAGGTTTTCGTCTATATGCACACCCAGAGATTTAACCGAGTAAGCTTGTTTAATTATGTCACCACCTATGATTAGTTTAGGGGAAGTATCGTAAGTACCTAACCTTTGCCGCGATCCAATTAACATGAACTCAGTTTTAGATGAATTGAGAGTCAATTTGTTTGCAGTGAGCCATGTATTAACATTGGATAGGTCGTGATTCATAACATCATTGATCGTTTCTATGTTGTTACTGGCAAAGGTCAGGTGAGTATCGTCGGCATACATACGTGCAACTGAATTAGACAGGCAATTAGGAAGATCATTTATGTATAAAATAAAAAGCAAAGGTCCTAGAATTGTTCCTTGCGGAATGCCACAAGTGAGAATTTGACTATTTGAGAGCGAACCATTTACGAAACATTGTTGATTGCGATTATCTAGGTATGACCCAAACCATTCATAAGCGTTACCGCGGATACCATATTCGAATAATTTAGACAGAAGAATTGTATGGTCAACGGTATCGAAAGCTTTTTTTAGGTAGAGGAAAACTACTGCATTTACACTGCCTTTATCAATGTTGAAGGCCCAATCGTTAGTGGCCTCCAACAAGGCAGTAACAGTTGAGTGGAGCGAACGAAAACCAGATTGTTGGCTGGAAATCAAATTGTTTTAGTATTGTCTGATGCTCGCACGTGAAGTCGAACGAAGATGGATGATCTACAACACTAGTTGGGGACTTTCTCTAGACTTCTTGTTAGTGACCCTACTTGTACCGCAGTTATAAATGCCCTCTAATGTAAATGTGACTGATTTGAGCGGACCACCTCACAAGGGACAAGGTCCCTTACTCTTATCAACAGTGTGTAATTTCTTTCAAAACAGACTTGTATTTGCAAGGTTTGTTATTTGTCATTCTTATCCGACACGACTAATAAATCTAACCGTTTGTAGATATCATTACAAAGCCAGAACTTTCTCCCTAGTTATTTAAGACTCTGAGTGTTGGTCCGGCCGGGGTTTGAAACCACGAACTCCCGCTCAGCAGACCGGCGTTCTCCCAACTGAGCTAACCAGCCGGCGGTCGACAGAGGTAAAGGCTTTCTGCAACTTTCGCGTTGAAAATCGCCGATAAATCGCATCAAAATGCCGACAGTTTTGAAACAACCGTGATTTCGCAGAGAAGAAATTTTTTTTTCTTGCATGCAGTAATTTCACATCACAAGTTTTTTCGCGATCGTTTGGCGTTAAACCTACCGTTTCCCCGTTTCCCTGGCTGTGGTTGTTTTTAGGTTCTTATTTCCGAAACAACTTTTTGAACCCCACACAACTTCTTATATTCATTCTCACATTGTTCAAAAAACAATTTTTTGAGTTAAATTAGAGCTAAAAATCACAGTAACGAAGGAAAAGAAAAAGAAAGGAAGAGGAGAGAAAAAACCAATGATTGCACTCTTAGTTTTTGTAATGGCTTCTTTGGATATAGTTTTTCGCCGAAAAAAACTGTTGGGCGCAAAAGGTCGTTTTGGCGCTAACGTTTTCAAAAATCGGGCTAGATACATTTTACCACGAATCATGTCAATTTCTTATCTTTTGATCATGATGACACGGAGCCATCGAAAAGTCAAGTTTCCTTTATATCGTTGATTTTTGGTTTAAAATAAATTACTGCTCAAGAAAGTAAAGGACTGGGAGCGTTACGAACTTTATCTTAGTCTACGAACAATGAAGAACAGTTTCTTAATCGCCATGGTTTTCTTTCTTTTCAGATCGATATTTTCACCTCTGAAATCAGAAGTTCAGCACTGATGCATCTAAGTCACGCGAATTTGAATTCTATCAACTCCCTGAATGTGTTTCATCCCTCTTTAAATAAGTTAGCTGGTGGAAATTCAAGTGGAAAGGTGTATTTGTGGACGGAATAACACAAGCATTGGACTAAATCGAAATTTTATCAGCCCGGCGTCATTACCAGGAAATCGACAAGAATTGTGATAAGGGCCCGTTTTAAGAAAGTCCCGGCAACTTGTCCGGCTCGAAGGCATGTTTTTAAATCATCAAAANAATTCTATCAACTCCCTGAATGTGTTTCATCCCTCTTTAAATAAGTTAGCTGGTGGAAATTCAAGTGGAAAGGTGTATTTGTGGACGGAATAACACAAGCATTGGACTAAATCGAAATTTTATCAGCCCGGCGTCATTACCAGGAAATCGACAAGAATTGTGATAAGGGCCCGTTTTAAGAAAGTCCCGGCAACTTGTCCGGCTCGAAGGCATGTTTTTAAATCATCAAAATCTTACGTTTGTAAAGGCATCCCTTTCGATGCGTTAAAGGCCTTTCGTCCACACTAATACTTGGAGCGTTTTCATCGAAAACGCATCGATTTGACAACGGTCTTAACAGTGGATCAAAACGAAAACGCAAACATATCGTATTTAGTGTGAACAGCGGTCTAAAACGCATCAAAACGGTAGTGTGGACGAGAATCGATCGATGCGTTTACGATGACAACGAAAACGCGTACTTTTGAAAAGGCATTAGTGTGGACAGGGCATAAGTTTATATTCCCTGACTTGCAAAAACATCAAAACTTAACTTCAAGCATGGCATACATGCAACAGCTTTCCGGGCCCGAAAATAACTAGGAATTTTGAAAAGAGTTGGGTAACTTTCCACATGTTACGTTGTCGTTTTGTTTTTAGTTCATGGAAGAGAAAAAAAGAACTGCTAACTTCCGAAAATCCCGGGTACTAGTTATCTTGTACACTGAATCAGAGCATACTAACGAAGAACCTGCACAATTGCTCCCCAAAACATAAGTCAGCAAACGAAACAAAAGGACAATAGACCCCAATCGCGGGTCTTTGTTTTACAGACACGAGGCAGTTTCTTGACAGCTGATATTGTGAATGAAAAAAGCATGCCACAACACAGTAGGTTGCCTTCCACAACAAGCGAGAAAAACCTTGAAGACGAGGACTGTTTCGTGCAGTCACTATTTTTAATCGACTTCAGGTGTTTCAAAGAGCGTCGGAATTGATCAATTATTTCTTAATTATCAACAATTTTAAAAACGAAATATTTAATAATGCCACCGGAAAGGTTGCAAAATTCTCCACGCTCTTACGTGGACCTATCTAGAATTGAATGCTAACTTCAGTTTTTGTCAGATCCACTTTTTTCCTTCATTGCAGTTTAGCATCGATATCATTGATCACAGTCGCGATTACCTTGCTTAATTTAGACAACTGGCTTTCAAAAAACCTAGAGCTACATAACTGTTAGCATTGACAGCGGCGGTCTATGTGCTTGTAATAAGGAAAAGTCAACTTGGTAAACTTTCCAGGAATAGTCATTATGTTACGTTCTTTTTTATCAGATATTATCTATATTTTTTAGTAAGCAGTAAAGTGGAATTTCTTTTAAATAAAGAACTTTGCACTCTCTTTTACTTCGACCAAGCGGGTTACACCAATGTTGACCGTTGTTTAATGCGGTATTTTATAAGATATAACTGAGTCCGCAAGCAGGCAAGATGGAGCGAACCCTGTTGTTTGGCTTGCTACCCGGTCATCTTGCCCGCTGGGGATTTTCCGCGTTGGTGCCACAAGAGAAGGTTATCTTTTTGGCCATATAATAAATGCTTTATTGACCGAGCTTGTTCGGTCAAGATGGGGCTCATACTCGGTGTAAAAACCTGTGAACCTCACAAGTGACGTAAAACAATTAATACAAAGAAGCCAGTGAGAAGTCAACACAAAAGAGCTAAGGAAAATAATAGCTAGAAATAATAGCCCGAAAACAAAAAAAAAAAATTTCACAGGTTTTTACACCAAGGGTGACCCTAAGATGGCTGGATACGGGCCTCTTTCCTTTTTGCGTTTTTATTGACCTGGACTTCGTCTCGATCCATTAAAAAAAACACATGCACGCACGCAGAAACAACAAAGAGCATGGCCAATATCCAGCAACCTTGACCTCACGCTTGGTAAAAAACGCATATATGTTGAACGAGTATCACGCTTTCACCATGTTGCGAGATCTCTGAGCTCAGCGGTTAATTTCCCGGGGTTGCGCGGTTTTGTAGTTGTCGTTTTTCTCCTTCGGTCCCTTCTCTAATGCATAAAGCAGCATTTGCGCGAGACCTCCCCTACCTCGTACCAAAAGGCATAACGATAACGCCACACTAAAAGATGAAGATGCGGGCATTTTGTGGATGTTATGAACACCAAAGGATGCCAAGCGTAAGATTCAAGACCATTAGTAACATCAAGACATTGGCCTCCGTATAACACCAAGAATATCCGCGATATCTACATCTGCTGTTCTATTTTTTGTCGTGGTACCATGTGCTTCTTGTGATCTCTTGTATTTCCAGCAACTCGCGTTATCTCGCGCGATATGTCAAAGACCGTGGAAAGGAAGGCTGACCTTGACGCTACGACTGGCGAAATCATACCCCTCTCCGAACCCTTTTCCAAACCTTAGCCTCCTAAAATGCTCTAAAGAGGGGAATACCTCTTGAGCAGCAGAGTGTTCCTGCACAGTGAATGGACTACAGGGTTCTACACTACTTTTAGATGTAAGACAGGAGCTAGCTCATTTATAACAATGCAAGCGTTACGTAACACAATAGCACTTTGCCGTAGGTTTTTTTTTCGCAAGATCACTTGACTAATCCCACAATTTCACTTAGTCATTCACCAAAATGATGCAATAAGGATAACATCAGACCAGTGTTGATCTCGTCTCGAGTAAACAGTTAATAGGGCGGTACAGTTAAATAATTTGTTTATTTACTTTTTTGATAGATTTCCCATTGCGATAGTGAAAAAAATACCGCAACACGAGTTGCACCATGTTAATAAATTCGCCTTCACTGTGGGAGTATCTCTGCACCCAGTATCGTAGCATCGTTGGCTCCTGCAGTCATTAAAACTTCAAAAAAAAATCTCTATGTCATTCGTCAGTGTAGTGTTTGAGAGAAAGTCGTGGAACAATGTTCATGGACAAAAGTTCTTGGAAGAGCAGTTTGCAAGCGTAAGGTATTTTCAATGTGAAAATGTTGTGTGAAGACGAACAGTAGTGGCACCTGCAAAGGAAGAACACAGTAGCGTATGACCTTAAGTCATACGCTATAGCCTGTGTACATGTACAGCCGCCCCCTTTCCGGATTTTTACTGGGGGGAGGGGGCGGCTGTACACAGGCTGTAAGTCAAGTGTTCGGGTGTGTTATGAATATGATATATCACTGTATACACAAGCATAGCGGATAGGACATGGTACTTGGTCCATCAACCTGTTTGGCGTTATGTAACACAAACCTCTCTGCAACGGTAGTTTTGAAGGTTCATACGACCTGCTACGAACATTTTTATGGTTACGTCTCTCAATACCAAAAGCCCTTAAGAAACTGATTTCTAAATAAGGGAATTATCGAGTGTTTTTACCATCCAGAGTAACACATCAGCCCACACTCACTACAAACGTCAACTTCAAATGCGTCACTAGAGATCATCAGCCTTTCAAGCAGAAGCATGCTAGTACGAAACAAAAAAGATGATAATCATATAACGAAAAAATATTCAGTAACAGAGCTGAATTCTACCCAAAGAATTGCAAATCACTACGAAGTACCCGTTTTAGTTGCACATGTTTATTCTAATTTTAATTCGCTTGGATGTATGGCGGTAAGTATACTTGGCAAAGGTTAGACACTTGCCTCACACTGCCTCTCCAACACTTCGATGCATCACTTCCAGAAAGGGGGAGTACAACGTCTCCCATTTGCTATATTCTAAAGATTATTTTGCAGTAGCAGACATAAAGACTACATGGGAACCTTATGACTTTCGAATTTCAAGTTAACTGGATTTGAAGAGTCGTGCTTAAGCGCAAACTCGCACTTGTGGTCCAAAGGGAAGGTCCTTTGTTCCGCTGTGTACTAAACAACGGGATATTTAATTTGACCAACAGTTAAAAAAAATTGCCATGTTACTAAGTTACTGGCCAAATT
>CALNXI010001209.1:25391-36323 GCA_942486025.1 Porites evermanni
CGTGGTGTTTATGTATATGTATTGCTGGCTACATGCAAATTCCAAGCAAAGACTGACGTGAAGAAAGGAAAGTGTCCCAAAACCTTTTGGACATCATTGCAGTTGTCCGGCGTTGTTGAAAATACGGTAACTTACCAAAAAGCAGCTTTCTATTAAAGAAAAACGCACCTGCAAAAACAGTGTTTTTCATTTTGTGAAACAGTTGAATAAAGGTAAGGGAACTGGACCCACCCTGAACTCAGTTCTAAGAAATGTCGGATATTTTACAATCATTCACAGAAGCTACTTAACGTCAAAACATGTCAAGTAAGTCTTTTTGATTGGTTTATAACATCATTTCTTGAGGTCAATCATGCGCAAAATCCATAAAAAGACTCCAATGTATTCAACATAGTTTTCGCCGTTCCGTCACGTTACCACTTTCGCGACCCCCAACACAGTGAACATGGATATTCAAACCTTGTTAAACAATCTTCACGAAGAGTTATCATGTTCTGTGTGTATGAGCAAGTACACCGATCCAAAACAGTTGCCGTTTTTGCATAGTTTTTGCCTTCATTGTCTGAATGGGATTCAACGAACGAGTGGCAGAAGAGATAAAATTGCGTGCCCGGAGTGTAGACAGGAATTCAATGTCCCTGATAATGGAAACCTAGCAGCATTGCCAACAAACTTTCGTATTAACAGCTTGCTTGATGTATTAGCTGTAAAGGAGTGCAACACAACCGGAGTCAAGTGTGGAAACTGCGACAAACGAAGCAGAGAAAGCCATTATTGTTTCCAGTGTTGTGCATTCTGGTGCGGAGAATGTATCACTTTCCACAATGGGATAAAAGCCAATAGAGATCACTATGCCCTGGCATTAGAAGACTTTCAAGATCAAGACTTTGAGAACATTTTAAAGAGGCCAGAATTTTGTGCAATACTAGGCCACGAAAAGAAAGAAATGGAGTTCTTTTGCAAAATTTGTAAAGTCGCAATTGGTAACGCTTGTGCGTTGACTGATCATGATGGGCACGGAAAGATTCTTCTAGAACTGGTTGCAAATGAGCGGAAGTTAAAAGTTAAGTCTGCGATTGAATCGCAAAGGAAAAGAGCTCAAATAAAGAGAAGCAAAATCACCAAACTTGACGAAAGCCTTAGTGAAGTTCAAGAACAAGCCGCTCGTGTGAAGAGAAACGTACAAGAGTATGTTGACAGCATCACTTCAGCCATTGAAGCAAAGAAACTGGAGATCTTTAATGATGTGGAACAAAGGACAAAAGCATCTCTTCAAGAAATTAAAAATCAAAAGGAGGAGATTGAAGAACAAGCTAGACGACATGAATCAGCAATAGAAGATACTGAAAAACTTTTAAAGCGAAGCACAAGCGCTCAACTCATGCAGCCGAACGAGCTGATGGACAAAATATTAAAGGAAGAAAAGAACCAAGAAGACAGAAGTGATCGTGATGACTGTCCATTTCAGAAATTTGATTTTGTGGAGAATCACAAGTTATTTGATCTCGTAACCGCTGAACAAATTGGTTCCCTTAAAACAAGAGCGCAACAATCAAGTGCGGATGGAAAAGGAATCAGTGAGGCAATTGTTGGACTTGAAGCACAGCTTGTTATGACAACAAGAAACAAGAAATGCCAATCGTCATATGAGAATAATGACTGTGTCACACTGGAAATCAGTAATCGTCATGGCAATAATTGCGCAGCTGAAGTGCAAGTCCAAGATAACAAAGATGGTACTTACAAGATCAAATACTTTGCAAAAGAAACAGGAACGTGCAGTGCATCAGTGAAGGTTAATGGAGAACATATCCATGGCAGCCCTTTTGAGGTTCAAGTCAAACCCAGACAGTTCAGACCTGTGTTATATTTTGGAGAACAAATATTGGAGCGTCCTTGGGGGGTAGCAATAAATGAACAAGATGAAATTGCAGTCAGTGACGTTGGTAACCATAAGATTCACTTACTCAAGAGCGATGGAACTCATATTAAATCTTTTGGTGGAAAGGATGTTCAGCACGGTAAGTTTGACTGGCCTTGTGGAATAGTTTATCACGGTGCTAATATTATTGTGGCAGAGCAAAGTAAAAACAGTAGGATCCAAGAACTGAGCAGACAGGGAGAATACCTTCGCCACTTTGGGGGAGAAGGAAGTCTTGATCACCAACTTGACTATCCTACTGGTTTATCTATTGACAGTGTTGGCAATATCATTGTAACTGATAAACTAAACAAATTAATTAAGATCTTTTCCGCTGATGGGCAGTTTTTACATAAACTTGGCACAGAGGGCTTTATCACCCAACCCTGTCACTGTATCCAACATGACGACTATCTTATAGTATCAGACAGGGGTGAACATTCTGTAAAATGCTTTGATAGAAGGGGTAACTTCCTTTACAAGTTTGGGAAGCAGGGAAATGCGTCTGGGGAGTTCAAGAACCCTGCCTCTTTGTCCATGGACAAGGCAGGACACCTGATGGTTTGTGATTCTAGTAATCACAGGATTCAGGTGTTTGATGTGAGTGGAAAGTTTGTTGCCAAGTTTGGAACAAAAGGAAGTGGGATGGGAGAGTTTGATGGACCCCTCTCAGCAGCAGTTCTCAGTGATGGTAAAATAGTTGTGACTGACTTTCACAACAGTCGTATTCAGATTTTTGAATGAAGCAGTTAAGTTTCAGCATCTCAAAGAATGCAATTTTTGGTTCTTTCTTTCTTTTACATCTTTTCACATGAATGATACTGTTTTACCTAAGTATTTTAATTTACTATTGTGGCTAAACCTCTATTGAGAACAAAGTAGGGAGTATTGAATTCCGAATTTGAATTCATCAGATGACTATATTAATACGCCCACCTTAATAAAAAAGGTGAAATTAGACAAAAATATCGAAAAATATATTCTTGCTTGTTCTTTTCTACTTTTACAATTTGTTATTTGTTTAATTCTTTCTTCTTTATCGTGTTATCTAGTCCCTATCCTTAACACGATTTTTTTGTAACTTCATTTATTTGTACAATTTGTAGTTAATTTTTTACATAGAGAGGATATATTATATGGCCGCGCGGAGATACGAAATTTCTCTTCGAGTGATGAAAATATTTCACTCGTTCGCTGCGCTCACTCGTGAAATATTTTTACAACACGAAGAGAAATTTCTTATCTCCAAGCTACCATGTAAGGGTCTATTTATTATATAAACAGCAATGAAATACCAAACCATTTTACTTACATAGATTTTTTTATAACGTTTATTTTAAGAGGGTGACACCAATTACTATGAAAAGTATTCTCCCTCCCTAGTGGCCCTCTAAAAACAAAATTAATAATAATATAATTACAACAGTCATGATAAAAAGCCTATTTGCGAATAGTGATTATGATAAAAGTTCTTAAAAATTCTAGAGGTTTAAAAAATTGAGAGGCGTTAGAACGGAAGTGAATACATTGGTAAAAAAGGGAATCCAATCCACAATGATATTAAAAAAGCACGGGTTTTTTAAAAATCAGAATAAGCTAGAGTAACTTTCTAACTTTAAAATTATCCACCGTATAGTTTGAGGCGGCCTTATTAGTCAGTGTCGTCTTCATAAAGCCAAAGGAGGTGGTTGGTTCTAAGTTAAGAGCATTTAGTTCTTTAATAATGGAATAAAAGAATGTTCTCCTCATTGGTTCAGTTCTGGGTTTCGGTAAGCGGTATAATGTTTTTGTTCTAGTAGAGTAATTGTGTTCAAACCGAAGTGAGTCCAAGGTTGTAATTGAGTGTTTCCGGTGCTCTACCATCGATAACTTTCTTTACAAGGCCTAGTTTATTGAGCTTGAATAGTTGATCAACCGGTAGCCACTTTACGCTTTTGAAAATTATCATAAGATCGTGCATCCCGAGGACTATCCAAAATTAATCGAGCGCAGCGTTTTTGAAGTTTAAACAGTTCGTCTATAAGTCGGTTTGGCTACAGTTGCTCTAAGTAAATAAGCAATAAATAAAGAGCGGTTTGATAATTGCACTGTAGAGAAACAATCGATATTTGGTTGGTATATACAGGGTGTTCCAAAAGTTCGTTCTTCTTGAATTTCATGCACTATAACTTTTGATCAAAACTTTATTTTTACATGAAATTTCTACAAGATGTTTATTTCTCTATCGAGTACATGTATTCAGAATTTCAGTAACTGGCATGCCCTTCTTCTTTTTTATCACATTCTGTAGCCGTTGCGTCTTGAAGTGGGATACAGCGTGTAGACCCACAGATGATCCATTTTGAGCTTTTTTATCACCTGGTGCGCAGGGGCCAGTTCAACCCCCAAACAATATTTGTTCAGTTTAGACAGCTGAAAAAAACTTTTTTTGGGCATTCATCCAAAAAAGATAATCATCCCGCCCCCTTCAACAGCAAGGCTTTTATACTTCTTTACAAATTTGAGACGAGCTGAGCTTTACTTGGCAGACTAGGCAGAGTTTTTTTTTGCCATCTCAGGGGCCATTAAATTTAAACATTTTAAACACCTTTTCATGACCCTTTCTGGACTTCGCTGGCTAACTATGTGAGAGCTTCCTCGTCGATCTATCCTTCTTTAAAACTATTTTAGCTGCTTTATTCAGGACTTTTGGTCTCCCCCTTCGTTTCTTGCCTTCAAAACTTCCATTTCTCCATGATCATTTTACCAACCAACATTCGAATTTTTCCAGTTTCTAAGCAGTTTCTACAACACATAGGCCAGTAAAACGAAGTATACATGGTTATGCTCTCACTTAACTGAACTTTTTTGCGTTAAGGGAGTCTATCTTTCTTGATATTCACAAAAAACAAGGAAGGAGCGCGAGCAATTCGGCTACGAAATACAAAAAATATGTGGCTGGATAATATACTCGTGCACGGGCACGTTTGGCGCGGAAGTACACAAATCGAATATTCGAGTCAAAAGATGGCACCATCAGTATGAAAAATAGTACATTAGATTGAAAGACACAACTTTTCTTCAAATGATTTGCTTACCAAGTCCAATCGTACTTAAATACAGACTTATAAAGTAGAGGAACGAACTTTTGGGACACCCTGTATATTTGTAATTTTGGGGTTAAACTGAGATCGAACTGGTATATTTAGTAGCGGAACTTTTAAAACCAAACCGTACAACTGCGGTTTATCGCGATACAGCTTGTCCTTCTACATTCTATTGGCAAGCATTTGAAACGGGCTTTTTTAAATCTCTTACCTCTACTTCTCGCATTCTTCGCGCTCCAGCAAACAAAAGTATAAAATGTCACAAATGTGTTTATAAATTTTAGGTTTATACCTTCGAAGAAGATGACTACACCAGATTCATGTCCTTCGCCTTTGGATCCCCGAGCACAAACACCATATTAGCAGCAACTGACTCTGGCTACGTGTTGGTTGCTGATACAAGAACTATCGGTATCTAATTGTGTGCTTATTAGGGGGCAGGAAATCACTTGCGAGCGAGTCAATAAGCCAGTTTTTACAATAAATAAGCGATTTCTCGCGCGCTGGTTGGTTGAGAACTATGTTCGATAAGAGTACAGTGCATGGAAATGACATGATGGTGGTGCAATAGACCAGTTTCGAATGAAAAATTACCGCTGAATACAAACATTAACGACACATTCATACAGGGTTAGCCTCGACTTAAAGTAACATATTCAGAAATTCCGGCAAGTAAGTGTTTGAAATTTGAATGTACAGCTATTTCGAGAAAGGTTGTCGGAAAAAATGTGCACGCGACAATCCCGAAAGGTAATATGGGATATATTCAATACACTGTTCTTGACACTGTTCCAGTCGAACCTAATTTTGTTGCTTTCCTTTAGCACTGGCAGACATATGTCCATGACCTCTCCTGCCATTCTTTCAAATTTCTTTGAAAAACAGTGTACTCAAAACCACCCACAATACCTTTCGGGGTTGTCGCGTGCACTTTATCCGACAACCTTTCTCGAAATAGCTGTATACAATAGACAGAGCAATAAACAGGTCTTTTTCTCGTTAGAATTTGTGAATTTATTTACTTAAGATGGAAGCTAAGCCTGTAAAAAATGTGTCTTCACTTCCTTAATTCAGCGGTCATAGCGAACTCGAAACTGGACTGTTTCTTGTTCTCTTTCTCGCGAGCGCGATTTTCAGAGAAATCTCAACAGAAATGGACGTCAAAACTTTCAATGTTATCGTAGAAAACAAATCGACAAAAGTTTCCCTTGGTCTGTTCTCTTATCGACCAAACCTTTTCAGTGAAACCACTCGCCCGGGGCCCTTGGTTCCACTTGAGTTTTGAACATTTTGACGTCATTTCTACGGTCGAAAAGAGTACAGACCATAGGAAATTGTAGCCGATTTAATTTTGTTAATTCGATATATTAAAATCCGTACTTGGCTTTAGGGCTTAGTGGAATTAAACACAAGAAATCATATTGAGGCTCAGCTATAATTAATACAGTTCTCTTGTCTTCATCCCCAAAGCCTCGTAGTCAAGTATGAATTTTAATGTATCGAAATTGGTCAATCCAAACCTCTTATTTACCCTTCCAGACGTCTTATTTCATTCCTATTCTTTTCAGGGATGGGGGCATTGTTATGTCACAATCCCTATTGTTTTCCCAGCCAATCACAAACCTTGTTTGGAATCGGTGGAGGTCTACCCATTCGCCACTTAAGAAACGAGAAGGAGACTGGGCCGAGTTAACTTTCGCAAAGACTTCTGGCACTGTTACTGGGCAAAGGAAAAAATTGGCCCAGAGCTGACCGGCGCGTCCCCGGTAACGATCCCAGAATTCTTTGCGAAAGCTAACTCGGCTAAGTTTCCTTCTCGTTTCTAAAAATAACGTCGATTGGTTGAGAAAATGACGTAAGATTTCCTAGCCAATAACAAAGCGTGGCAGTGCCAACAACATTTTGTCGTTTTAGATCTTTAGCGGGGTGGTCTAATGGCACGTCAAACGCCTCGAAGTAGTTTCAGTTTTGTTACTTTCGCGTCACTAACAGTTATTTTTGTTAAATTACTTTCAGAAAGGTCAAATTAGCAGAGCAAAGTTATTGTCTTCAGGATAAAATTATCAAATGCATTGATACACATCCAATAAACAATAATCTCTTCTTGACTTCGTCAACTGACGGGTAAGTGTCCCATATTTTGTCCCTCTACAGCACAGGTATTCCATTTAACGAATATTTCACTTGATCTTAACAGTTATACCACCTTAATCTAGACACCTCTAGCCTCAAGATCAATTGGTCTGAACGACGTCAAAGTTCAATGCCAACATACTATGTTCGCTTCTAACCATACCTCTGTCCTTTTGGTTTCCTTATAAACTGGTTTGGATATACCATCAGGGCTCAAAATAACGGCTGGTCAACGGAGTATGTCCGGACACACTTTCGGTTTGCCGGTCAATTTGACCGGACACGTAAATAAGCAACCAGAAAAAATACATTTTTGACACCATTGCGTTTTAAGAGGACAAGAATCTTTTCACTCTATGTTTTTGTTTGTTCGGCTAGTATGTTCAAGTTATTATCGGACGATTTTTAATATTTTGACCGGTAAGAGAAAAGACGTCACACGAGCAACAGTCTCAAACTTATTTTGGGTCCTGACCATTTTGTCGCAAGTATTCTCTTGATAGCTCTTTTGATTAATTCATTCAGACCTACTTGTCGTGCTATACAGCAAATGGTATGAGTCGATATGAAGGTCTGTCGTCTTCCATGTCAGAACACACATATTTCTTTCATTACGCCATCCGATAAACGATAGACATAAAAAAACTTTTGAGCCTTCGGTTTTGAGTAATGCTCCTCCCATATCTTGCCACCCTAACTTCCTTCTGTTTTTGTTCTTAAGGTCTGTGGCTTTTTGGGACATTCGAAATGTAAAAGGCGCGAAATCAAAGCTGAGTTCCTTACACCGAACTCGTGTTGTTACGTCTGCCTATTTTTCGCCCTTGACTGGCAGCCAGGTGCTAGTGACGTCATCAGATGATTATGTGACGTAAGTAAGGGCTGTTATGGCAGGGGAGAGCGGGTGTATCCAGGGAAGGCCCTGGTTTAATAATCACCCAATGTTTATAGTTTTTAAATATCTAGGGTCACGTTCTTTTGATTCCGGCATACATTGTGCTGTATTGCGAACCTGCCTTAAGGTTGTACTTTAAAAAAGCTGTAAAGTCCTTTTGAGGAACGGTATATTAATATAAATTCCCAATGGAAAAAACGTCAAATCACAGTGACAAACGAATGCTCTTGACCAGCCTCCATTTGGGGGATATCGTTAGTAGTCACACGTGAGCAGAATGCTCTTAGGTTCGCAACCGATTGCAACCAGTCCCGCAAATTAATTTAAACTAGAACATACTGAAGAGTGAAAAGATGATTCTCGTAAAGAAACATTTTGATTAAAATTTATTTATTTATTAGAAAAGAAAGAAAGAATAAGCGTCAGGGTTTCGCTCCTAAATTATGGACCTTGATATCACAAATGCCTTTTTTATTTTTTATTTTTCATTTTTTGTTTTTCAAATCTCAATTTCAAATTAAAAAGATTACGTTGTAAAGACTCGTTGAAGAACGCCTTCTGTGCTCATGTATTTAAAGGGGAAAAAAAGGAAAAAAGAAAGAAAGAAACTGATCGTAAACTAAAGCGCGATCACGAAAATAAAACGGAAGGAAACTGCGGAGCCACCACCCCGCTTTTCCCAGATCACACGCTCTTATTTTCGGGTGGCGTGCGTTCATTTACGCGTCATCCCTACTATCTAAGAGCCTGGAACAGACTACAGCTCCCCCAAATGGAGAGCTTGTTAATCCCCCGTCCCCCATGGACTTACACATCGACCTCAACTTAAAGTTTCGATTAGGACGGGGGGAACCTTGGTAACGCGGTGTTTATGTTGTATATGTATTGCTGGCTACATGCAAATTCCAAACAAAGACTGACGTGAAGAAAGGAAAGTGTCCCAAAACCTTTTGGACATCATTGCAGTTGTCTCGTGTTGTTGAAAATACGCTAACTTACTAAAAAGCAGCTCTCAGTATTAAAGAAAAACGGACCTGAAGAAGCAGTGTTTTTGATTTTGTGAAACAGTTGTTTAAAGGTCAGGGACCAGCACCCACCCTGAACTCAGTTCTAAGAAATGCCGGATATTTTACAACCATTCTCAGCAGCTACTTAACGTCAAAACATGTCAAGTAAGTCTTTTTGATTGGTTTATAACATCATTTCTTGAGGTCAATCATGCGCAAAATCCACAAAAAGACTCCAGTGTATTCAACATTCCGTCACGTTAACCACTTTCGCGAACGCCAACACAGTCAAAATGGATATTCAAACCTTGTTAAACAAAAGGCAGCTCTCTGTTGTAAGGAAAAACAGACCTGAAGAAACAGTGTTACTTATATTGATTCTTCCGCATCTCGATTATTGCAGCGCTGTCTGGGGCTGTATCGGTAATGGTCTCAGCCAAAAACTAGAGAAGCTTCAAAACAGGGCTGCACGCATAATTACAGGGTCTAGCTGGGATGCCAGCTCTGCCCCGATTCTTCATGCCCTTAAATGGGATAGCCTCGCTGACAGACGTGCTAAGCAACTGAAATCTTTAATTTTTTAAAACTGTAAATAACCTTGTACCCGAATACCTTTCTGATAAATTCGCCAGCATTAATACCATTCACAGGCATAATCTTCGAGGTGCGCAACATAACCTGTTTATTCCGCGACCGAACACTGAGGCCCTAAAGAAAAGTTTTCGTTATAGGGGCGCAGTAACATGGAACAGCCTGTCAGCTGAGGCTAAGCAGGCCACTACTTTAAATTGTTTTTATTCCGCTATTGTACATTAAGATTTTCTTTGTAAGCATTTATTATAGGACTTTTTCAATAATGTTTCTTATTTTTAAGTCTTAGTTTAATGTGCACGGCTCTTTAGAAGACCACTTTTTAGTGATAAGGATTCCGTGGTTAAATAAAGTTATTACTTACTTAATTACTTACTTACAATTGAATAAAGGTCAGGGAACTAGCCACTACCGACAGCGCGTCACCCAAGCCGAAAATGAACTGGAAACTAATCAAAACACTCGAAAGGGGTTGGTACCAAGTACTTTTAGCGCCTGGTTATGATTACTTATGATTAGTGTTTATACTTCTCCGACGTAAATATTCCGACGAAAAATGCTTGGTCGTCTGGTTCGCGAAAGGATTTCAACAACGTCAAACAAAGCTTGAAATGTCCGCATTTTCTAATCGATGCATGCGTCTCCCACGGTTAAAAGACACTCGTCATACAAGGTTATAATTTAGGGCCTGTTTGTTTCGAGCGTAATCTTGTTGTTTTCCTATGTATAATGGAAAGTATTTGCAGCGAAGGGTGTGCAAGAAAGGTAATAGTTGGCGAGACAGTT
The DNA here is from genome assembly GCA_942486025.1 of Porites evermanni. Lineage (NCBI taxonomy): Eukaryota > Metazoa > Cnidaria > Anthozoa > Scleractinia > Poritidae > Porites > Porites evermanni. Next base: position 35,808 of record CALNXI010001209.1, read on the forward strand.
ATGATTTTATAACAAAGTAAAGCACACAATTAACGAATTAATCAAAGGTATTCATTTTATCTCAGCAATAACGCATTTGTTCTTGTTGAGCTTAATTATACTCATTTCCCAACAAAGACACCTCCACAGTCAGATAACCTCAGACTGAAATCATCTTGAAGTCTTCATGTAACATAGATCGTTTTATAACAGTAATATTACAACGGGAACTCAGTAGTTAATCATTGCATTCCTTAGTAATTTATACTGCCGAGTTCTTTTAACTCCATCTCCCCTTGCTTTGCAGATCAGGTCCTGTGATCATTGACAAAGTCAATAAAGGGCAAGAAAAAAGTTCTGTAATGTTTGCTTGAAAATATGTCTATCTGATCAAATGTTAATATGAACTCGCTAAAATGCCATGAGACATTTCACCAATGTTTACTATAAATGCTCTGTTAAGTTCCTGTTCTGCGCATTTAAGATCAGTGGCAGATCCAGGGGAGGGGCCCAGGATGGGCCCCCCCCCCCCCCCCC
>CALNXI010001209.1:36401-47162 GCA_942486025.1 Porites evermanni
CAATGTTTTATAAAAAGGCCCTGTTTAGTTCCTGTTCTGGGCATTTAAAAGAAGGGGCCGAACCCGGGGGGGGGCCCAGGATGGGCCCCCCCCCCCCCCCTTATTTTTAGACCAAACTTAGACCTGAAGGGCCCAAAAAAATTTGGGGGGGACCAGGCTTCCCCCGTTATGCTCCCCTCTTGTCTAAGGGTCTGGTTGACTGCCCCCCGCCCCCACCCCTTTATCTTAAGGTCTGGATCCGGCACTGAAGATGGACTTCTGTTTCGGATCATCCATATTAAAGTAGGACTCCTGGTTAGAGATTCTGAATGAGGTCTGAAATGAAGTATTTATACCATACTCAGACAAAATTATTTCTTCAGAAATGTTCAAGAGCGGCACATACAACAAATGTAGTTTGCCTTGTCATCAATGTAATCACAGGCCTCATGCACCCAGCATTGACACTTTTCACACTCTATCCAATCGAATGTGTCCTTATCTTCACCAGGCGGGTTTTCCTTGAAACAAAATGCACACACTTGGACTTCCATGTCCTCCAATTCCTTTGCGGTGGCATCTGACAAATTACCCCTCTCATGATGAACTTTCCTTTTTTTCTTTGTAGAAAAGAAGCGCTTTTGCTTCTCATACAGTTTATTAGGTGGAAACAACTGTGTTTTCAGGTACTGATGGTCAGATCCAATGACAGACAATCCCTTAGCCACTGATATTGCAGATCGAATGTGCTTCAATGCTGTATTTATGGTGTCTTTTGTTGGGGCACTCTGAATCAATTCACTCAATTCAGCAATCTGATTAAGTGCATATGTTTTGAGGTCAGCCAGCTGTTTGCTTTCCTGGAGTTGTTTGTCCTGTTGAATAATATTAGACAACTCCTCGCGTTTCTTCTCTATGTCACTGTCACTGGTGGTCTCCAGCTCTGTACCAGGAAATTCTAAATCAGTAGCGATGGTTTTTGGGTAGAGGATGTTTACAGAGTGGATATGGGAGCACAACACACCCCTTATAGAATAATCAGCACAAGAACATTCGAAGGTATGTACGCAAGCATCACAGGAAGGGCAATTCAACAGGCACGAGCAACCTGAACTTATTCTTGTCACATGATAAACAGTTTGTTTATTAGAGGCCGACTGAACATTCCAGAAGTTCTCATCCTGCTTGTGAACCGCTTCCTTCACTGATTCCCCTTGTTTGTGCCGCTTGATACTTTCACGTTGTCTAACGGTATTTTTGCCCTTCTCAGCTTTAATGACCTGCTCAAAGGCCTTATCTCGAGATATTTTCCGTAGCTTAAATATCAGGTGATCAACGCGACGGTTTTGTTTCTTTTCTAGGTAAACTTCCTTGAGCGTTCTATGGAAGCGCTCAACGAACATGTTGGTGTTTGCCCGTGATCCTACCCGAAAACAAGCTGCCCATTCCCTTGTTCTTCCTACGTATTCTTTCTCGAAATACTTAGCCAATGGCTCTGATTTGCCCTTGATCCACGCCATGAAGTGCTGCAAGGAACGCCTGAAGCTTGTTTCGGATAACTCATTCTGTAAAGACTTCAGTGCGGCATATACCTCGGCCATTTGTTCCTTGTCTTTCAAATGTTCGTTCAGTTTTCGTCGCCAGCTGGGGTCGACGTGCCAGTTACATAACAGTTTCCGGTCCGGCCTCGAAAATGTAGAAACCCAGGCGTTGTAGTAAGCGTCTGCGTCATCACTCATAAACGTTTCTGTCTGTACTTCGCCACAGCGTTCTCTTAAACTTGAAAAAAAAAAATCTTCAAAGCATCCGTCGTTTCTTTGTTACTAATGAGCCACGCTACGGGTACACCTTCGTTGTAGTCATCTATAACAAGAACTGTGACTAGCTGGAAGTCATATGCCGTCGTACCGTGGGTGGCGTCAAATCATATTATTTATGAGCATGTTTTTCAAACATTTCTTTTTGGAACTGCGTTTGCAATGCCAGTAGGAAATCTTTTTCTTCCACACCATTGAAATCGGTGGTTTGAAGAACAAAACTGGATTGAATTTCTCGGATTGCATCTCTTGTACCCAGTAGAGAACACTGTCAGCGTCATCACTAGCTTTCTGCATACAGTTTATATTATACTGTTGCTTGATATTGTGTAGGTCTGCTCGGGTTATTAAGTGATCCCTATTAAGCGACCCACACATACTGTCCCGTATGTAGTCCATTACAGAGGTCATGCTTACACCTTGAGAAAGCTTAGCTGCAATGGTGGTGCGAATTTCCTTCGACATTCTGTTGAAGGCGTTCTCCTGTCTGTGCCCAACGTGTTTCAAACAGAACTCAGCTTGTACCTCTCCTGTTGCGTGATACCCTCTTGTTGTGATAAAGGCAGGGCATGAGCATCCAGTCTTGCAAGATCCTTGTGATTTCATTGCTCTCTTTCCGGTGATTTTGGAGACAAACGTGCCAGTTCTATTGCATCGCAACCATGATTTTGTGTACTCCTTGGTCTTTCTGTCAGCACGGTGTTTCACATACCAACTCTTTGTCATCCGTTCTTCTTCATTCTTCCATTTCTCGAATTCTGTCATGTCTTTGAACGTCATGCTTTCGATCTTCAAGTCGTGACCGTGGTGATTATTAAGGTGGTGTATTAAATCGCCGGTTGTAGCAAAAGCTGATCTGGAGAGAAAAGGAAAATAAAATCATCAGAACTCTTAACCACAAGTTATGTGGAACATAACAATTACAAAAATAGTTGAAAACATAAGGGCCTACAATGGACTAGAGTACATATATAACCTATAATGGCATTGATTATTCATATTGTTTGTAACTTCGTCTGCCGTTGCAAGCATTTTGTCTTTGTTGCACTGGATAATAGAGTAGAGAAAAGCGCCAAAGCCTGAATAGACAAACCTTCGAACGTAAAAGAAAAAATAAAACAAAAGTTGTTGGTAGTGCCATCGTTGCAAGAGTTATTCAGCTTGAGTTATGAAGGACGACTTTAAAGGCTTTTACTCTCATTACCAAAGTTTTAAAAAGTGGTGAAAAGCAGTGCTTACTTTGATAATTTTTTCTTCTTATGCCAATCGATTTGGACTGTTGCGTTGGTCGTAAACTATTTACCGTGCTTCATTATAACTCAGCCTTGCATTTCAAGTCTCCCTGAAGGCGATAATGCTATTTTGTGGTTTTGTCATGACTTTTTTTAATATTAGTCCCGAAAGATGGAATGAGCTGGTTCATCTCACCTTTTTTGTTTTCCTTTGCACTCTGGACAATCGACATGTTTATTTCCTGCATCTTTTCCTCCATCTTCATCAACTCTGTTGGTCGGCTTGTGTTTTCTTTTTTTATGTTTATATAAGCAGTTTCTACTGCTTAAGTTCATTCCGCAATGTTCGCACTGGAATCTGGTCATACCTTCACAGTTGGGAGGAGGTACTGAATCAGCTGAATCAGCGTTAGAGGAATCAGAGGCAATTGTCCCTTGAGAAGTTGGTTGTGTTGATGCTGGAGCCGGAGCCGGAGGCCCGGTACTGGGAGATGGCTCGGAATGGGAGACGCTCTTCTCAGAAGGGTTAGCTTGTGGACAAGCTTGTGGATCGTTGTTCTGTGCAGGACTAGTTGGATCTGGGCGCGTAAAAGGCTGAGGCTTGTTTGCACTCGATAAGAGGTCAGCTGAGGACCTTGGGACCTTTAGAGGTTTCCCACATGATAATTGGGACCCTTTTTTACACGAGGGAACCGCACATGAATCGTTAGGCGAGGAAGGCGTTTTTGGTGGTGGCGAGAATGTTTCTTTCGAAGACATTGGAGAGTTAGGAATTGAAGAGCAACCACTGGAGGCCTGAGCAGTATTAACTGGAAAGTCTTCAGCAGGAGAAGGAGAGGAGCATTCTTTAGCTGATGCATGTTCCTCTGTTGCTCTCGGAATTGATCCATTGGAGGACGACGCTTTAGGATTTAGGATAGCTTAAGCTTTTTCCTTGTACTACTGGACGTGTCTCGACGTAGGCAAGAGGAGTGGTCAGACTCTGTACGGACGTTATCGCGCCAATCATGATGCAGAAGCACATAACTGATTTCAATGCGACTTTCGGCAAACCAACACATTATGATTCTCCTTAGAAAATGGGCATGTTGGCTTGGGCGTTGTAGAGAGACTTGATTTTTCTCGCTGGGACCAATCAAGAACTGAAATAGGGGTCGGTCTAAAGCCGCCAGCGCTGCGATTATTAGAACAATGACTCCACATATGTCAGAGCATGTCTGTAGTGGATAGTTGCGGCATCTCCAGTCACACATATGGCCGAACCGAGACGTAGCCACGGGCTGGTGAGCCAAGAAGAGGTGCGTATCATCATACTTTCCAATACGAGGAATGTGGCTGATATAACTGTTGACCACATCGACAATATTTGATGGGGGTTTCCAGGCTAACGTGTCACAATAAAGGATTCGTTTGAATGGTCGAATCTCAACAACCACAAGAACCCAGTGATTGCCCGACTTATTCATGGTACCGATGAAGGTCTGACCATTTTCTTTACCAACATTAAGCGGCAAAACAAGCCGTTTCACCATGCCAAAATTGAAAATTTTCCTCTTTCTGGCCATCTCGTTTGTGATGTTGACTACCGCGTTCGGACACAACAGCAGCGTATCTTGCTGCATCGTGTTTAATTCACTTAACACCCATGTAACATGGTCATTCGCCAGCCACCCTCGCGTCCCAGACGCAGCAAGGCGTGAGAGCTCATCAGGAGTCAAACCTAAGAGTGAAAAAGACAACGTTCTTATAGCAAGCGTTTCTTCGCTGTTAAACAGTACCTCAAAATGTTCCTACAAGCTTTAAAATAACCTCTCCCGAATACGCTGACCCGAAAAAAGATATACCCTGTGAAAAGCCATATTGAACAAATATTTACCAAGAGCTTCGTATCAAAAATTTTTTACCATTGCTTTTTTTAACTTTAAAACTGAAGATGTATAGTAGAGCGAAAGAATCTACATTGTGAAGCGAAAGGGATGTTCCAAGAGTATCTGCTTTCAGAGACAAGGTTTTTTGTTTTGAAATCAAGATTATAGGGATTGTGGAAATCATTTGCTAGTTCGATTTGTTTTTTGTTCAATAGAAATATGTAAGACCAAAAGTTTTTCTTTTAATTAATAGATCTTATCAAAGAGTTTTTTTAATTGCGTTGTTATCCACTGGATGTAACTTGGCCTTTGAAATATAATATCCTCTTGGGTTAAGGTCACGTCATTTATTTTGTTAAGTCATAAATACTGTCATAAATGTAATTCTCCCACCCCATCTCTTCAGGGAGAATACGTTGACACCGTGAAGATACTACTTTCCCATACTAGAAGAAAGGATTAGACCTTTCGAGACCAGATCCTACTCCTGAAAGATAGACACTGATTATCTATTATTTGTTTATATTACCCAAATGGAATTTAATTTTAATCGGGAATATTCCAAACAGATAGAGGTAATTCAGGCGTAAGCTAGACGTACATATCCTAAATCGGGACCCTTTTTAATGGCAAAAGAGGGCACTTACCGAACGTTGGTAAAATGTCATCTCCGGGTTTATCCCAGATCATGGTCTGAAATGCATCGATTGTTGATGCCGATTTTTCAAGCCTTGTTTTGGGCTGACGAAATCCTTTCGCGAACCAGGCGACCTCCTGTTTAAAGGTGTCAGGGTTTTGCCTTCGGCGTATTTCGTTCACAGAAGGATTCATTTCCGTATGTGTATTTACAAAGCAAAAATATTACTCGAAAGCAATGGTGTATTGAACCGGATAATTTTATTCGCAAATTTCCCGCGAAAAGCTCAGACTAGGTACCAACCCCTTTCGAGTGTTTTGATTAGTTTCCAGTTCATTTTCGGCTTGGGTGACGCGCTGTCGCTAGTGGCTAGTCTGTTACTAAGGGAACAGCAACCACCCTAAACTCAGTTCTAAGAATTGCCGGATATTTTGCAATTATTATCAGAATCTACTTAACGTCAAAACATGTCAAGGAAGCCTTTATGATTGGTTTATAATATGATATCTCGCGGTCAATCATGCGCAAAACTAGTAAGCCTAATCCACAAAAGACTCCAATGTATTCAACACAGTTTTCGCCGTTCCGTCACGTTTACCTCTTTCGCGACCACCAACACAGTCAACATGGATATTCAAACCTTGTTAAACAACCTTCATGATGAAGTATCATGTTCTGTGTGTATGTGCAAGTACACCAATCCAAAACAGTTGCCGTGTTTGCATAGTTTTTGCCTTCATTGTCTGAATGGGATTCAACGAACGAGTGGTAGACGAGATAAAATTGCGTGCCCGGAGTGCAGACAAGAATTCAATGTCCCTGATAACGGAAACCTAGCAGCTTTGCCAACAAACTTTCGTATAAACAGTTTACTTGATGTATTAGCTATAAAGGAGTGCAGCACGACTGGAGTTAAGTGTGGAAATTGCGACGAGAGAACCAAACAGAGCCATTATTGTTTCCAATGTTGTGCTTTCTGGTGCGAAGAGTGCGTTGGTCTCCACAATAGGATGAAAGCCAATAAAGATCACTATGCCCTGGCATTAGAAGACTTTCAAGATCATGACTTTGAAAACATTTTAAAGCGGCCAGAATATTGTGCAATGCCGGGCCACGAAAAGAAAAAAATCAAGTTATTTTGCAAGATTTGTAAAGTTGCAATTTGTAACGCTTGTGCGTTCACCGATCATGATGGCCACGGAAAGATTCTTCTGGAACAAGCTGCAAATGAGCGGAAGTTAAAAGTTAAATCTGCAATTGAATCTCAGAAAAAAAGAGCTCAGACAAAGAGAAGCAAAATCACCAAACTTGACGAAAGCCTTAGTGAAGTTCAAGAACAGGCCGCTCGTGTGAAGAGAAACGTACAAGAGTATGCTGTCAACATTCATGCAGCCATTGAAGCAAAGAAACTGGAGATCTTTGATGATGTGGAACGAAGGACAAAAGCATCTCTTCAAAAAATTGAAAGGCAAAAGGAGGAGATTGAAGAACAAGCTATTCGATATGAATCAGAAATAGAACATGGTGAAACGCTTTTAAAGCGAAGCACAAACGCTCAACTCACGCAACCGAACGAGCTGATGGACAAAATATTAAAAGAAGAAAATTACCAAGAAGACAGTGATCGTGATGACGATTTTTTCCAAGAATTTTGTTTTGTGAAGAATCATAAGTTATTTGATCTAGTAAGGATTGAACAAATTGGCTCCCTGGAAGAAAGTCAGACAAGAGCGCAACAATCGAGTGCTGATGGGAAAGGAATCAGTGAGGCAATTGTTGGACTTGAAGCACAGCTTGTTGTCACAACAAGAAACGAGAAATGCCAACAGTGTTATGATAAAAATGACCGTGTCACACTGGAAAATAGTAATCGTCAAGGCGATAACTGCGCAGCTGAGGTTCAAGTCCAAGATAACAAAGACGGTACTTACAAGATCAAATACTTTGCCAAAGAAACAGGAACATGCAGTGCATCAGTGAAGGTAAATGGAGAACATATCCGTGGCAGTCCTTTTGAGGTTCAAGTCAAACCAAGACAGTTCGGACCTGCCTTATCTTTTGGAGAAGAAGTATTGAAATATCCTTGGGGGGTAGCAATAAATGAAGAAGATGAAATTGCTGTGAGTGACACTGGTAACCATAAGATTCACTTATTCAAGAGCGATGGAACTCATATTAAATCTTTTGGTGGAAAGGGTGCTCGACACGGTGAGTTTGACTTCCCCTCCGGAACAGCGTATCATGGTGACAATATTATTGTATCTGAACAGGTTAACCACAGAGTTCAAGTGCTAAGCAGACAGGGGGGATACCTTCGCCACTTTGGGGGACAAGGAAGTCTTGATCATCAATTTAACTTTCCTTTTGGTTTATCTATTAACATTAATGGCAACATCATTCTAGCTGATAGGAAGAACAAATTAATTAAGATCTTTTCCGCTGATGGACAGTTTTTACGTAAACTTGGCACAGAGGGCTCTTTCACTACACCCCATCACTGTATCCAACATGACAATTATCTTATAGTATCAGACAGTGATGATCATTCTGTAAAATGCTTTGATAGGAAGGGTAACTTCCTTTACAAATTTGGGAAAGAGGGTAATGCGCATGGGGAGTTTAACACGCCTTACTGTTTGTCCGTGGACAAGGCAGGACACCTGTTGGTTTGTGATACTAACAATCACAGGATTCAGGTGTTTGATCTGAGTGGGAAGTTTGTTGCTAAGTTTGGAACAAAAGGAAGCGGTATGGGAGAGTTTAATTCCCCGGTCTCAGCAGCAGTTCTTAGTGATGGTAAAATAGTTGTGTCTGACAACCGAAACAGTCGTATTCAGATTTTTGAGTAAAGCAGTAAAGTTTCAGCATCACCGTCAAAGAATGCAATATTTGGCCCTTTCTTTTAAATCTTTCCACATGAATGGTACTGTTTTACATGGGTATTTTTGTTGCTTCGCAACCCCTAATTTGTGTCGGGTGTTCTGTGCCTTATTGGGTGTGCTGTGTAATTAATAACGGAGGTTATTTTGAGATTGCATTTTCGTCGTCGTACCCTTTTTTTGAAAGTCCCTGTAATTAATGGGCCCAGAAACCTGTTGTTGTTAAGATTCAAGGTAAAGGTTTCAACAGTTTTGCAGATAATGTGTTAAAACTATCTGTTAACAAAAGAAAATGGGCTGGTTTCAGAAGTTTGTAAGCTAGGAACTGCACGTTTGTTCTTTGAAAAGACTTTAAATTGAATATTTGATTTCAGGCCCCAAAAAGCTACCAGAACTTTGAGAAACGGGCAACTAGCTCCCTTAGGAAACCGTCATTCCTTGAACCTCAATGTTTCGTGAGACAAAAAGCTAACTACTTCCCACGTGACCACAAATTACAGCATGACAAAAATCATCGGAAATCAAGTACAGAGATGTTACAAAATTGAACACCCATCTTCAAGGCAATTCATTTTTTTTTATCCCATACAATAGAAACTTCCGTTACCTGGCACAGTTCCGTTGTGCATGTTTGAAACTTCGTGATTTTTTTACAGAAAAAAAGAAGACCTAAAAGTTCTGATAGCTTCCCCATCAGAAACCTCTGTAAACATTCACTCCCATGTCCACAGGACATTATGCGAGGAGATAACTTAGTAATCAGCACTAAGCAAAATGATTGATTGCTTAGGTCCCAAAACTGACCAACATCAATTTCCTTTTCACAATTTCAATACATACAGGTAATCAAGAAAACAAGTTTTGAGAATTATTAAAACTATCACCAAAGGGAATATGCTTTAATCTTTCATCAAATTCTCTTTTTAGTTCTTTAAGGAAATCAGTCTGGACAACTCGTTTTAGATACTAGGGCTTAAAGGGTTAAGAGGGTCTATACATTGACCGGAGAATGTTCTGTGAGAAGGTGTTTACCTTGAATAATAGTCAGCGCTGAGCAAAAGGATTAAGAGTCTGTCTGGGTTGAAATAGCTACTCCCAAGAACAAATCAAAGAAAGACTGTCGTCAACTCGTGGGAACGTTGTTTAGAAAATAATCAAATGGTTATCGACTCTGGTTTCCCCAAGGTTATCTGTTAAGGTATATATTTATAGAAGAAAAAAAAAGAAAGAAGGAAGGAAGAAAGTAAGGTCCTGAGCAGGACTCAAACGCGGCACATATTCTCGTTGCGACTTTACCTAACCACTACACAACTGAGCTGAGTACGTCACTCTGGCGAATAGTGTTTGATTTAATGCCTTTTCCATGGAAAAGCCGCAGGCAAACGCCGTTTAAAGATGATCGAGCCGCATAAACGGAGCTATTGACAGTTTAAAAAACATACAGTGTAGCATTTCATGGCAATGAATGAATGAAAGAACATGCATTGTATGCTTTTACAGAGCCGATACACCTCGTCTGCGAAGTACGACGCAAAACATATGCTTTCTTATCTCGATTTCCACTGTTATTTTGAAGCTAATGTATCAGACAATTCCAGCTGCGCCCAGCCCCCCCCCCCTCCCCCGGGCTACTGCAGGGCATTTGCCCGCTTTGTCAGTCCCGGGGGTGGGGCATTTGCAAATCTTGCGCTGCCCGGGGGTCGGGCATTTGCCAATCCCAGGGCCAACCCCGAGCTTTTGACACGCACGCGGTTTCCTCTCACAATAAAACTACACACAGAGGATTTTACTGGAAAAACAAGCAGATGGGCTCGTTTTTCAAGGACGGGAAAAAAGGTTTTTAAAGGCATGCTCTCGGTTTTATGCATGCACTTCTTCATGGCTTATCAAGCCAGAATTACATAGCGAAACTCGGAAGCTATTAACGTGAATCAACGTTTTTCTGGTTATTGAATCAAGTTTCTCTTGTTACTAGAAATACGTTTTCGCAAAAATCTCGCGAAGCTGACGGGGTCAGCAGTGAGAATAAACAGTAAAAAGCCAAAGGGTAAAAAAACAACGACAGAAAAAAAAAAAGAAAAGGAAGTAGCCACGCCGGGGTTTGAACTCAGTTACACCCCAACTTCCTCCAACGAAAAAGTGCGGCCTCCGACCACTGGGGCCATGCGACCACTAATAATAATAACAATCTTTTAATAGGATGCTCCATCACAAGAGTGGTTTACATAGAGGTCCTAATTACGAGATGTATATTATATAATACAATTAAAATATAAAAAGGTTAAGCTAAAATCGATATATATGAAAAAAAAAAAAAAAAAAAAAAAAAAAAAAATATTAAAAAAAAAA
>CALNXI010001209.1:48902-61772 GCA_942486025.1 Porites evermanni
TAGTGCGCGATAGCTCAATCCATAGACATTCATTTGCGGCTGAGTAAAGATCATTCCTAACACGAAACGGCAAGCCTTCCTTTACATAGATTGCTACTCCACCAAAACCTTCTTTGGCTCCAGACCTATCCAGGCGAATGCAATTATATCCTGGAATAATAACATGAGAGTCTTCATAGCAGTCATCCAGCCAAGTCTCACTGAGTGTAAGAATATCGATCGTTCTGTTATCCAAACCCTCCAGGCGCAGCGAGTCTGATTTGTTCCTCAAGCTTCGAATATTTAGATGAGCAAGCCTCAATCCTCGTGAACTCCTAACATCCTCCAAACTCCTATATCCAGGGTTGAGTTCAACATCTCCGGCAAGCGCTATTAGAGCCAAGGCTAGAGAGCCATGAAGTATAAGCTTGCACGTAATAAAGCCTTTCTGGAAAGCTCCGACTGCTTGGTGTTTTGCTGGACGCCGTGCCAGAGAGTGAAAAGATTGAATTTTAATCCTGCAAGCTTCTTGGGAAGCAAAATATAGGTTGCTACTATTGCTTAGTGGCTTCGTTGATGATTTGTTTTGTTTTATGCCATTCAAGATAAGAAACAGGCAGAGCAGGAGGCCAAAATTAACGGACAACGTGGTAACGCGTCCAGCCATCTTGGTATGCAAATTGACTGCGCGGATAACTTATCAAAATTAATAGTGTTGAAGTATTTTTCTCTGCCATTCACACTGTTTGAACCTTATGGAGCTGTATTTATCAGGAATTCAAAGATACATTTGAGGAAAAATAGCTCAAACGAGTATTTCAAAACCATTTCGCATTATTTCCGTGTTTATTCACTATCGGGCTTTATTTAAATTCTAGGTTTCTTTAAGAATAATTTAAAAGAGTTTTTTCAATAGTATTCCATAATTCACAACTCTTTTCAGTCTTATAAGTCAATAATTTTTACAGATTTTGATTTTTGAATCTTAGATTTCTTAGTGTTATTGCATTTTATTTTCCTCTTTCGATTTTCTTCTTTATTTTTTAGCTATTTATGAGATAATTACTGGACCCTTTTGATAACAGTTCTTTTTATCTTTTTTCTGTTTATTAGAACTGATAGGTTATCGGGTATAAATATTCGCGTTATTATCTGAAACAGATACAGAATTGCTTTACTCTTTTGTTATCGTAATTCATGTTCAACCTTCAAACTGTCAACTGCATGCAGTACTCTAAAAGAATCTGTTGTAATTCAACAATCAAACTCGATCGCAATTACGCAATGAAATAAATACACATACGTATATACGGAGCACTTAAAAAAACACCAAACTTGATGGTGGAAATGACAAGAAGGTCGAATTATAACTTAAATCTCAGAAAACTTCGCATAAACAAAATCACTGCCGAAACCAAAAAGTGGCTCTATAAAATGAAAAATCGAGAAAAACCTACCGACTCTCCGAAATGATTCTTCATTCGTAGTTCAATTTAACAATTCATAGTTTCGAAGACAAGGGCGATTTTGCTGTTTGTGTTAACGATAAAGATTGGCAAATACTCGGGAAAAGTAACGCCATCGTTCGTTAAAGTTAGAAATAAACTATTAGATAGATTTAGCTGAAGAGACAGTACATAATTACACGCAACTGACTCAACTGTACCCTACGTTTTAGCTGAAAATAAAAGGAATTGTCCAGGCATGTTTTGTAACTAAAGGGGTTGTTGTTCATGTTGCTGTTATTTTATTTTATTTATTTTTTCACAAATAAGTCACGTCAGTGAGTTTTAACTTGAAATGTGAGTTCTTTATCTGCTTAATCTGCAGCCTTTGTCTACGAAGGGCTTGCGTAATACTTTATAAGAACTGAATAAAAAGCTTCTAATATTGCAACAGGTTTTAGTTTGTTGTTAATACAATGATGTTGAAAAACCAAAGTGAATTTGTTTCGTGTTCCCTTTTTCTTTTTTTTTTCATCAGTATTAATCAAGTTGACTCATCTGGGCAAGTTTCCTCTTCACCGAAATGTTGTTTCAGGTAAGTCAGGATAGTTGGCTTTTAGCATGGATAATAGAAAGATGATTATCCATGCTTTTAGCGGAGCTCTGGCGCGCGAAGCGCGCCTGCGGAGCACCATGGGTAAGTAAATCTACCCATCCCAGAAAATTTGGTAATCACGTGACCGTACACCGCCCAACCCGCTCCCCGTCCGTCCGCACCACAGGGCAACCAATGTTCAATCCCACAATTTCTGGCTAGTTTGGGAGCACAGGAAGACTGATATTGCACACATATTGCACATCAATGTTGTGATCAATTGACTGCTGTCAAAACAGGGTCCCGCTTACCAGTATCACCTGACCGTATCGCGGGCTCAGTTGTCGACCCATCGAGGTCGAGTATTTCTTTGAAGTTATCCGCTGACAAGTGACTAGTTTTCAAATGATTGCAGGCTCAAGTTTAATTTTTTCAATTCGTATGAAATATGTTGTGTTTTATATATGCCGCACAATTAAAATTTGGATTTCAAACTGACCTCGGAAGCTAAGATTCAGCCAGTTTTTAGAGGCAGGGAAGACATGCCAGTTGCTTTTGACTTTTCTCACCAAGGTCACGCGTTGGTCACGCTCTACGTCCAATTTTTATGCTCTGATTGGTCAAAATTTGACAGGTGAGTTCATGCGGAAAATTTACGCAGCATCTTGAAACTTGTTTACTTTGACAGCTGAAGCTAACAGAGTTTTGTGTCAACTTGTGATGTTTTTAACTGTCTTTCTCCACTGAACATTGTACAAAATGAAATTCAGCTACTATCAAGAGTCTTCTGTTATTCATGGCTAGTTTGTTTATCGGGTTTTTGGTTGAGAAATACGTCGCCTGTCAAAGTCGGAAATCCGATTTCGGATGGCATCGTTTTCGTTTTTCACCTTGCTTGATGCGCAAGAGGGTTGAAAAGTCTGAAGCGATTTTGGCCTTACTTGATAGTTTTCAGTGCATCTCGAATGGTAAGCCTGAGTAATTATTTTATTTGATGTTTGTTTTTTATATCTAATTCAATAAAGTCGAGTGTAGTTTATGGGGCTATTTAGTTTATGCACGTTTGTAAGATTTGAGACAATGATCTGACCGAGTATCAGGTTTGATTATTTAACAAATAGATTCCATGTTGCCGTGCGTCTGTTCAGTAATAGATCACATAGGACGTCAAAATGTCGTAAAAACAAAACAGTGGCACACGAGCCGCAGGCGAGTGTGTCACTGTTGTTTTTACCACATTTTGACGTCCTATGTGATCTATTACTGAACAGACCCACGGCTACATGGAATGTATTTGTTTTATACAATGATCAGAAAAGAAAAAGACCGATACACATACCTGCCTCGAACCGCTTGACCTTTTGAGGATTTGTGCTAGTTTAGGCATTTTTTAAGTCCCAAACCCAACTTTTCATCTTAGCTTCTTCTTTATCTTACTTGTGTACAGTTTCTTCGAAAAGTTTTTCACCGTCTTTTCTTGCTCAAAGAAGAATAATAGCGAAAACATTTTGCAAAACAGCGAGTCTCTCGTAGCGAAGACACACGATGGCAACTGTTGTGAAGATTTCTTGTAGTTTAGGCATTGTCAAGTAGTCAATAGCTTTTTTGGTCTCCGTTTCTCCATTTTTCTTCTTTGTAAATAGCTCCTGCTAAACTTTTTCCGAAGCTTTCACTTGCCTCAATCCGAAATAATCTCACAAACATTTTCAAAACCGCGTGCCATGTTGAACAAAACAAAGAAAACAAGTTTCCCGTGACGTCATCCATGTATCTGTACTCTAATAGATCATGGGCAACGACCAACCACAGCGCGCGTAGCATTCACATCATTGTATAAAAGCTTATAGAACTTTAAAAAGCCTTCAGACATTTTCTCACCGCAAATAGAAAGAAAACGTTCCAAAGAATATTTAGTTATAATTCTGGCTGTAAAAGAAAGCTTTGAGCGATTTTCTTGCCTCGAGTTCAGCTTAAAACATAAACAAGGATTTTCAGAGACACTTTAATACTTGTCTTCGTGAGTGAAAATTGTTGCCTCTGTATATGTTTCACCGAATTATTTTCCTTTTATTTATTGTTAGTAGTCTTTTCTTTTGCAATTTTCATCGCTGTTGTGCCGTTTGTTTTCAGTCGCTCATGAACATAGCTTGCAGGAGTAGTCAAAATGCCGCGCGTATCAAACGCTTTTGAAGATTACACATCGTTATAAAGCCGTTATGTTGAAGCGTATAACTGTGTTAGTCTTAATTTTAACAGGCGACTTTGGCCTTATCAGAAGTGAGAACCGGCTCGCCGTATAGGTGATTTTGCAATTTTGTTAACGGTTTCGCTAACGCGTGCTTCGATCGTCCTGGATATTGAATGAGTGTAATTTTTATTGCAAAATTGTGAAATACTGCATTCTGCCCGAGGTCTGTATGATAAAAACAGCGCCTCATGGTACTATTTCACCTCAGATGTGATGTATAAAAAGTATAAAAGGTTGGTTTACACGTCCCCAGACTTGTTGGCAAGATTTTGTAAAGTAAACTTGTCAAAAAAAAAAATTCGGCCTGATTTGTTTTCCTAATGTACTGTGATCAAGAACCATTATGGCTATGCTATTTTGTAGGTGTACATATAAGGCTATCAAGTCGATGTAAGATTAATTTCACTCTTAGCTTGGACTGTTTTTCTCCAAAATTACTTAGCCTTTCCGTCAGAGGTCACTTGAGTGTGCTCTAAAGTTAACTGACTTGGGAATACAAGTTTAGAATTGTTTGATTTAAATTATAAATTCGAGTTAGTAGGAGCTTCGCTTTTAGCCGTGGCTAAATCTATATATTATTATAGAAATGTTGATTAGTTCAGCGTTTTAAAATTTGCGCCAGTCCAGAAACATCTGGGGAATGGGTGCAAGCTTTCGAACGAGTTTTGGGAACATGGTTTGGGTAGGTAAGCGTTGGCAGTGATTGGTCAGTGGTATCCAAAAGCAACAAGTAGCGAATTTTTGCTTATGTTGTCCAGCTAAGCGATCGCAGAAGTTGTTGCGCTAAAAGCTTGTGAACACGCCTGTGAACAAGTGACAATTGGAGCGCTGGCCATTTGGACGAAAAAAGAAAACCGGAAATTCGTTTGAAAATCAAATGGTACACGCGGTTCATTCCACCGAAAAGTTCCTAACAGAAATGGAAATACTCAGACTATTCTCAATTCATAATTAATTAGCTCACCGCAACAATTTTTATGAACTTCTTGCTGCTCGCAACACATGTACCTTTGACCTAAGAAATATGCGGAAGTTTAAGCCAGCTTTTAAGACGAACAGGTTTCGTAGTAGTTTTATTACTTTTAACGCCCTTAAGGCTTGAACGGTTTTAGTATATTTTTTAAACCTCTTCTATATATTTTTTTTAGAACATATATATAGTGTCCTTATTTGCTGTTTTAAATCACTTGTAGTCTTTTTAATGTAATTATCAATATTCAATTTTTTGTAAATAATCGTATAATTCAGCTTTTAGTTGCAAATCGGTTATTATTAAACTGTCTATCTATCTATCTATCTATCTATCTGAGGATCGCGCAGGCGTGTTGCTGTTGTAATGCTTTGCGCTTCTCGACTATAAATTTGGCCGTGCCGCCTAAACGTGGTTATTCTTGATGATCATGATCCGGGACCACCGTCAATTTTCGCGACCCACCCCTTCTCCCCTGGTGGCAGTTGACAACTGCAGTGTTATCCTCGTTGTATGCCTATTGCCTCAGCAGTAGCGGACTTTTCCCATAACTTAATATCATGCGGTCAGGTAATGAGTATGCAGTGAGAGTATGTTACAAATTCCTCTTTCCGTTCAAACCGGAATGCCCGGATTATCACTGGACAATTTGTGAAACCACGTTCACCATATGCCTCGTATTTCCGGTTGGAAGCTCAAATGGTACGGCTCACTTCCGGTGCGAATGAAATGTTCTACGACCGCTTTCCTTACAAATGAGAAAATGGAGCAATTTTTTTAAGCGAAGCACAGATTATTGAACGCCTATTTTCGTAGAGAAAAGTATAAAAAATGAATTGCAAATTTTTGATATTGCCTTCTCCTATCCACAGACATGATAATCAAGTTGGTCGATGGTTAACAAATTTTCGCGCCACCTGGGATCCAAAATTCGATTCATATGCTGTAGTTGGAAGCATGAAACAACCGAACAGGTAAGATGTAGCCACGTATGTGATTTTAGTGTTGTTTGGTCTTCGCATGTGGAATCGAACGTAAATGGATATTCTTACAACACTGGTTGTGGACTCTCCCCAGACTTCTTTTTAGTGACCCTACTTGTAGTGCAGTTTATAATTAAGTTAGTAATAATTATGAATGTCCCCTAATGTAAATGTGAATTTGAGTAGACCATCTCACAGGGGACTAAGTCCCTTGCTCTTTGCGGACAGTGTGTGGTTTCTTTCACAACAGAATTTGTTGTATCTGCAAGGGCTGTTAGACGGGGCCTGCGATTTTTCATTCTTATCCGAGAAGACTAATAAATCTAACCATTTGCAGATGTCATTACAAAGGCAGAACTTTCTCCCTAGTTCTCTAAGACCCTGAGTGTTGGTCCGGGCCAGGGTTTGAAACCGCGACCTCCCGCTCAGCAGACCGTCGCTTTTCTGTTGAGCTAACCAGGCGGCGGTCGACAGAGGTAGAGGCTTCCTGCAAATTTCGCGTTGAAAATCACCGATAAATCGCATCAAAATCCTGACAGTTTTGAAACAACTGTGATTTCGCAGAGAAGAAATTTTTTTCTTCCATACAGTCATTTAGCATTGCTGAAAAACACAAGTTTTGTGGCCATCGTTTCGTTGTTAAACCTACCGTTTTGAACTTCCCCGGCTGTGGTTGTGTCAAGGCTCTTATTTGCGAAACAACTTTTTGAAGCCCTACACAACTTTCTATACTCATTCTCACATTGCTAAGACACCATTTTTTAAGTTAAACTAAAGCTTAAAAAGATAAAAGACCTTCGCTCAACACTCAAGCGAACTCCGTCCTTGCGAAACTCTTTATTTTATTATTTTTTATTATTATTTTCACGCTTAAATTTACATGCACTTTCGCACGTCCTTTTTATGTTATATATTTCCACGCCGAATCATGTTAAAATTTCTTATCTTTTGATAATGATGACACGAAGCCATCGAAAATTCAAGTTTCCTTTATATCGTTGATTTTTGTTTCAACATAAATTACTGCTCAAGAACGTAAAGGACTGGGATTATTGCGAATTATATTTTAGTCTACGAACGTTCTCCTTGTCAAAGAATTAGCGGTACCAAAAGAAAGAAAAGTCTAGCTATAAAAGAGGAGACTTCAGTCTTCAAGTCGTGACTACGTAGATTCAGTGCACTTAAACTTAAGATAGTTGAGGGACAATGTGTTCCATCCCTCTGTAAATAAGTTAGCTGGTGGAAATTCAAGTGGAAAGGTGTATTTGTGGACGGAATAACACAAGCATTGGACTCACTAAATTGAAATTTCATCAGCCTGGCGTCATCACCAAGAAATCAACGAGAATTTTGATCAGGGCCCGTTTTAAGAAAGTCCCGTGAACTTGTCCGGTTGGAAGGCATGTTTTTAAATCATCAAAATCTTTCGCTTGAAAAGGCATCCATTCCGATGCGCTAAGGCCTTCCGTCCACCCTAACACGCTTAGCGTTTTCATCGAAAAAGCATCGATTTGCCAATGGTCTTAATAGTGGATTAAAACGAAAACACATACACTCATATCGCACTTGTGTGGACGGTCGTGTGAACGCGAATTGATCGATGCGTTTTAGGTGACAACGAAAACGTTTACTTTTGGAAGGGCATTAGTGTGGACAGGACCTAAGTTTATATTCCCTTACTTGCAAAAACGTCAAAGCTTAACTTCAAGCATGGCATACTGCAACAGCTTTCCGGGCCTGACGCCCGTTTCTCGAACGTCCCGATAATTAAAGGGCCCGTAAAGCTGTTGTTGTTTACATGACAGATAGAGGTTTTAATAGTTTTGCATCTAACATGATAAAACTATCAGTTAACGAAACAAAATGGAGTAGTTTGCTAGCCAGGACCCGCGCTCTTATTCTGTTCATTTCGATTTGAATATTTGATTTCGGACCCGAAAAGTTATCGGGACTTTGGAGAAACCGGCCCCTGAAAATAACTAAAAATTTTGAATAGACTTGTTTAACTTTCCACATGTTTTGTTGTCGTTTTGTTTTAAGTTCATGGAAGAGAAAAAAAGAACTGCTAAGTTCCGAAAATCCCGGGTACCGGTTATCTTATACACTAAATCAGAGTATACTAACGAAGAACCTGCACAATTGCTCATCAAAACAGAAATCAGCAAACGAAACAAAAGTGGATCTTTGTTTAACATACACGAGGCAGTTTCTTGACCATTGCAGTATATGCTTATATTGAATGAAAAAAGCACTAAAGAATAACCATGCCACAACGCAATAGCTAATCAAAGGTTGCCTTGCACAACAACCTAGAAAAACCTTGAAGACGAGGAGTGTTTCGTGTAGCCATTATTTTTAATCGACTTCAGGTGTTTGAAAGAGCGTCTGAAATGATCAAATAATTCTTAATTGTTAACAATTTTAAAAATGAAATATTCAATAAAGGCACCGGAAAGTTTGCAAAATAATATTCTCCACGCTCTGACGTGGACCTATATAGAATTCTTCAAGGCCAACTTTAGTTTTTGTGAGATCCACCTTTTCCCTTCATTGTAGTTTAGCATCATTGATCAAAGTCGCGATTACCTTGCTTAATTTAGACAACTGGCTTTCAAAAAACCTGCAACTACATAACTGTTAGCTTTGACAGCGACGGTCCATGTGTTGTAATAAGGAAAAGTCAACTTGGTTCACTTTCCAGGAACAGTTATTATGTTACGTTCTTTTTTATCAGATATATATTTTTTAGTAAGCAGTAAAGTGAAATTTCTTTTACATAAAAAAACTCTGGATTCTCTTTTACTTCGACCATATAGATTACACCAATGTTGACCGTCGTTTAATGTGCTATTTTATTAGATATAACTGAGTCCGCAAAAGGGCAAAATGGAGCGGACCCTGTGTTTTGGGTGCTATCCGGGCATCTTGCTCGCTTGGGATTTTCAGTGTTGGTCCCGCAAGAAAAAGTTATCTTTTCACCATATAATCAATCCTTTATTGACCGAGCTTGTTCGGTCAAGATTGCTAAATACTGGCCTCTGTTCTTTTTGCGTTTTTATTGTCCTCGAGTTCTTCTCGGTTCATTAAAGACATCTTGACTTCACAGACATCTTGACTTCACGCTTAGTCAAAAACGCATACAGTATATGCTAAACGAGTATCACACTTTCACCACGTTGCGAGTTCTCTGAGCTCAGCGGTAATTTCCCAGGGTTGCGCGTTTTTGTTGTTGTCGTTTTCCTCCTTCGTTCCCTTCTCTAATACATAAAGCAGCATTTGCGCGAGACCTTTCCTTACACTAAAGGATGAAGATGCGGGCATTTTGTGGATGTTATGATCACCAAATGGTACCAAGCGTAAGTTTCAAGATCATAAGTAACATCAAGACATTGGCCTCCGTAACACCAAGAATATCCGCGATGTCTACATCTGCCGTTCAATTCTTTGTCATGGTACCACGTGCCTCTTGTATTTCCAGTAACTCGCGTTATCTCGCGCGATATATCAAAGACCCCCGAAAGAAGGAAGATAATTAAGTTGACTACTCTAAAGACCAGCGGTCGACTCGGAGAAACCCCGAACACTTGATGCTACGACTAGCGAAATCATACCCCTCTCCGAACCCCTGTCCAAGCCTTAGCCTCCTAAAATGTTCTAAACAAGGGAATACCTCTTGAGCAGCGGCGTGTTCCTGCACAGTAAAAGGAATGCAGGGTTCACCACTTGTGTAAGTAAGAAAGGAGTTAGCTCATTTATAAAAAATGAATGCAAGCATTCCATGACGCAATACCACTTTGCCGGAGGGATTTTTTCATTCCATGGGCTCGCAAGATCACGTGACTCATCCCTTAGTTTCACTACAGCTGGGTTGGGGGCAACACGAAAAATCGTCATTTATAAGTCATTCACCAAAATGATACCATAAGGATGGGACCCAACCGGTGTTGATCTCGCCTCAAGTAAGCATTTAATACGGCTGCACAAGGACAGCAAGAATGCAGAGGTCTTCTTTCTTAGTTAAATAATTTGTTTATTTACTTTTCTGATAAATTTCCTATTGCCATGGTGAAAAAAAAACAACACGAGTTGCACCATGTTAATGAATTCGCCTTTACTGTGGGAGTATCTCTGCACCCAGTATCGCAGCACCGTTGGCTCCTGGAGTCATTAAAACTTCAAACAAAATCTTCATGTCATTCATCAGTGTAGTGTTTGAGTGAAAGTCGAGGAACAATGTTTATGGACAAAAGTTCTTGGAAGAGCAGTTTGCAAGCGTAAGGTATTTTCAAAGTAGAAATGTTGTGTCAAGACGAACAGTAGTGGGACCTGCAAAGGAATAACACAATAGCGTATGACCTTAAGTCAATAGCCTGTATACAGCCTCCCCCTTTCTGGATTTTTTACTGGGGTTGGGGGAAGGGTGGCTCTGCACAGGTTATAAGTCAAGTGTTCGGGTGTGTTATCAATATCATTCTATACACAAGCATTGTGGATAGGAAATGGTACTTGGTCCATCAACCTGCTCGGCGTTATGTAACACAAACCTCACTGCAACGGTAGTTTTGAAGGTTCATACGACCTGCCAGGAACGTTTTTACAGAAAAATCCCAGGCGATAAACCACAAGCAGAAGGGAACAATCCCTGGCATGCCTATTCCTTTCGCGGCCTGGCCGCGAGTTTTTCTTCACAAACGCTCTCAAACGAAACCGTCTACTACGCAGTCTAAAAAACTAAGGCCCACCACATTTACTTGCATGTTTTTTTTTTTCTAGAATCCGCCCTCTTACACCATCGGGGTGTCGAAGGGGTGGGGAAATCTAGCAACACGTGTTTCATTTGATTTTCTTTCTTTGTTTTAATCGCCTCTAGAGAGCCATTACAGCCTGCATATTCTTTTGCCCGGTCTAAGTATCAGAAGCTGAAACACATGGCGTTGGCACGCTTGTGCCAAGGTCAGTGGTTTTCTTTTAAATTTCAGACCCGGTTATTACATGCTAAAGGTGATGTGAGAAGATTCGCAACGACGATTTTGAGTGCAACGCAGCGTGGCAATGTTGGAACAATGTTGCAACCATTCGAAACAATGTCGCAACAATGTTGTAATGTTGCTTTGTGCTAGAAATCGTCGTTGCAAATTGGGCACTGTCTGGTGATTTGCAACTCTCTAAGTAGAATCCTTTCGAATCGAAACCTCATAGTTGTCAGCTGTTACTGAATATTTTTTCGTGATGTGATTATCACTGATCTTTTTTGTTTCGTACCAGCATGCTTCTGCTTGAAAGGATGATGATCTCGAGTGACGCCTTTGAAGTTAACGTTTGTAGCGAGTGTGGGCTGAATGGTAAGAACACGCGATAATTCCCTTATTTAGAAATCAGTTTCTTAAGGGCTTTTGGTATTTAGAGACGTAACTTCTTTTACGTTCCAATAGAAAAGCCAGCCACCCAGGCCACAGGTTTCTGTCTCTTCACAAAGGTAAATTGATTCAACAGTATCTTAATCTCACCCATGGTAGTGACGCCAGACGTTACAAATATTTTTCACCCTTGACTGGCAGTCAGCTGCTAGTGACGTCATCAGAGGACGATATGACGTTAGTAATCTAGGGGGAGCCCTGGTTTAATTATCACGCAATCTTTATACAGTCAAACTCTTTAATTAATACGGACACCAAAGGGACAGAACCAAGTGTCTGCTTTACAGAGGTGTCCGTATTATAGAGGGAGGGAATGTATGATTTTTGGTATTTCTGGGACCAAATGAACTATCTGTAATAGAGAGGTGTCCGTATTATAGAGGTGTCCTTAAGGAGAGGTTAGACAGTCACTGTAGTTTTTTAACACCTAGGGTCACGTTATTTTAATTCCTGCATGCATTGTCTTTTTGGGGGACAATGGAAAAATGTCAAATCAAAGTCGTGACAAACGAATGCTCTTAACCAGCCTCCATTTGGGGGTATCGTCAGAAGTCACACATGAGCAGAATACTCTTAGGTTCACAACCGATTCCAACCAGTCGGGCAATTTGATTTAAACTAGAAGATACTGAAGAGTGAAAAAAATGAAAATGAAAGAATTATCGTAAACTAAATTATCCATATCTTCATAGTAGTGGCGTGCCGTGGCGTGCTCCTTTCGCGTGCGGCTGTCGCTTGGTTGACTACTCGCAGCTCCCCTGGTCTGTTCCAGGCTCCGAGATGTCCGGGTCCGCGAAATTGAGAAAGCGCGATCACGAAAATAAAACGGGAGAAAACTGTGGAGCCACAAGCCCGCTCTACCTAGATCACACACTCGTATTTTCGCCGGTCATGTTGAAACGCAGACCATGCAGACTGCAGACTGTGCAGACCGTGCAGACTGTGCAGACTGACTGTTATTTTTTTTATACTTGTACCTTAATTTTCTAGTAAAATTTTTCGCTGTGGCTATATGGCCGGTAACCGGTCAAGGTTTTCAAAACGCTTTCGCAGTCCACTCAATGGCAAAGAACAGATACTGAAAACTTGATATTATTTCTTTACATCAACGCAAAGTTAAGATTACCTTCTACAAAAAAGCTCTTTTGTTTGATCATACAACGTCGACAAGATAATGTTGAAGTGTATTTCAGCTCCAAAAGGGAACTAACGCCCCCCGGGGGGGGGGGGGGG
>CALNXI010001209.1:79022-90750 GCA_942486025.1 Porites evermanni
ATTGCCACGATTATTTAAATTTTTTTAGTAGAAGAAGCTTTTTCAGGTTAAGTGACTTAAAATAAAACCCTCTTCGGCTTCCTACAACGGCTACGAGAGAGACATTTCCTCGATTTCCTTGATTGTTGATGATCGTCTTTGGTTTCACTCTGTAATTCAAACCGGTGACTTGCCGTCATTTCTTCAAATCTTACAGATACCGATGTCATCAGTCTGCACGGTCTGCACGGTCTGCACAGTCTGCAGTCTGCAGTCTGCAGTCTGCAGTCTGCAGTCTGCATGGTCTGAGTTTTCAGCATGATCGTATTTTCGCTTACGTTTCATTTACGTGTCATCCTTAGCCTAGGCTACAATAGCCTGAGTATCAGGCCTTCCTAAGGGGCTAGGGGAGAGGAGATCTTAGATGGGGGAGGGGGGAGGGGGAGAAGAGAAAGGGAGTTTCTCTCCTTCAGCTCTCTCCCTTTTTCGCTTCCATCTTTCCCTTTTTCCCCCAGAAACGCCTGATACTCAGGCTAAGGCTACAGCTCCCCAAATGGAGAGCTTGTTAACCCCCTTCCCCCATGAACAGTGTTGGGTCAGTTTCTACACATCGACCTCAACTTAAAGTTTGATCAGGGGGGGGAACCTTGGTAACGCGGTGTTCATGTATATGTATTGCTGGCTACATGCAAATTCCAAACAAAGACTGACCTGAAAAAAGGAAAGTGTCCCAAAACCTTCTGGACATCATTACAGTTGTCTGGTGTTGTTGAAAATACGCTAACGTACCAAAAAGCAGCTCTCTATTGTAAAGAAAAACGGACCTAAAAAAAAAAAGTGTTTTTGATTTTCTGGAACACTTAAATAAAGGTCAGGGAACAGTACCGAGGCCCTATTAGGGGGGGTCTTAATATCCGTATCCCTAATTTTTTGACCAAATATCCCGTATCCCATAAATTCCGGTCACAAATATCTCGGAAATTAAAGTATCGGCCATATTTCATATGTTACTTGCTACGATATATTTTATAATATTCGTTCACTGGCATTAAAACGTAAACTGGAAAAGTATGGTTTTCAGGGAGCTTATTGTGACAGTTGTTTAAACTGCTGTCATTCAAAATATGGTAGATATCAAGTGGAAAGTTAACAAATGTTGCCACCAAAATCACTTTTGTATACCAGTTAATAGTAATTAACTTACCTGATGCCCTTAATTTCTACATATCGCCTGATACCAAAGTCCTTTCTCATTTTGTTCCTTTATTAGTTAGTTGCCGTCCTGAGCATTTGGTTGATTCATGTGTTCTGTGCTGTCCAGTGGCACAAATGGTACAACTCCGGTGAATTAAGGAATGGGGCACTGCAAATTTGGAGCCGGGGGGGGATGGTCTGTTTTAGTAGGGATTTTAACTTTCGCATTAATATTTTAAATTCAATATCTACTCCCCATAAGCATTCATTTTTCGTTATAACTAATGTATTATCTGTGTCACGTGACTTGCCACACCCATTTTTCACTTTTTATTTCAATCCAAATTTACACCACTTTATAAATAACACTTGTAATTTAATTCACTTTAAAGTCAATGACTATTGAAACAAAGTTTATGGAATTAATCCGGGTTTTCTTAAATTATCTACGTTTTGTAAACTATAACGTTTCTTGTTAAGAGGGAGACTGGGACGAGAGAAAATATCTAATAATTACGAAGGAATGGGTCATTTCACAAATCCCCGATTAATTTAGCTTATTTGACTGTAAATGAAATATCATGGAAGGAAAAACGATTGTGGTCACATTCAGCAAACTGGTGTAATCTGCAAAGTCCAAATTTTGCATAATTATGGGCGTGGCTGGTCACGTGATCTAAAAAAGGGAGTGTTTAAGGTCCATAGTGGTTCTGGTCTTAAACACAGCGGTCTAAGATTAAAATAAGGGAAGATACTGGAAAAAACAAGATCAAGTCATAAAACCCCGCATGTAACGAGGACCCATTCCTTAATTCACCGGAGAACTTGTGTCAAACAGCAGTTTATCTTTGGTATTAATCAACCATAGAGACATTAGTGTCATTAGTAAGCCTGGATATTTGACTGTCAATCGTAGAACAGCTATAATGATTGATCTCGGGGTCGCGGTGTTCTTCCTGGCCGTGTGGTTCGCACTGTTGTCTCTGAGGGTCGCACTTGAACGACTTCATTAGACGCTTCTGCCTCTTTTGACACATCTTCTCCAATCTCAGGTGACTCTCGTGCTGTTGTCTGATCCCCATAGTCCAAACAATCAATGACACAACTGGAATATTCATCTTTATCCAGTGCCACGACATCATCCGCAATTCGAACATTCTCAGCTTTACGCAATATGCCACTGATTTCAATTTGGCACTGGAGTTGCGCATCAACAAAATTGAAGGGGAGGAGTTGATCTTGAGCGTAGATGGAGACCGTCAGTTTTCTCTCAGATGCTTTTACGTTGTTCTCACATTAATTTGCCCAAAAGGAAGGGTGCTTCTGGTAGTCGAGATGGCTGGAATTCTGGTTTGATTACTACAAAACATCTGATATGTTACAATTTTTTGCGAATATCCCGTATCCCTGAAACTACTTCTCAATATCTTGTATCCCAATAACTTTTTCCTCAAATATCCCGTATCCCGGTAATTTTTTTCCCGCGAATATCCCGTATCCCGAAAACCCCTAATGGGGCCTCAGTACCCACCCTGAACTCAGTTCTAAGAAATGCCGGGTATTTTACAATCATTCTCAGAAGCTACTTAACGTCAAAACATGTCAAGTAAGTCTTTTTGATTGGTTTATGACATAATTTCTCGAGGTCAATCATGCGCAAAATCCACAAACAGACTCCGATGTATTCAACATAGTTTTCGCCGTTCCGTCACGTTTACCACTTTCGCGACCACCAACCCCGGGGGGGGCACTGCCATATATGGGCTATATAGGTATGTGCCGCTGTGAAGGGTATGGTTTTCAGGCAGTTTACTGTAGGATAGGGTATATAAATCAGAGTGTTTGGGTCTAGAATAGGGTATCATTTTTCAAGAAAATGATCAGTTGGTTGAAGATTTTATCTAGACAAGGGAATTAGCTACTCTAAGATAGGGGGATTTGGGGAGTTTACTCTAGTATAGGGTAGCAAAATTCAGCTGAACTAGCTCTGTTATAGGTTAAGGGTTCCAGGGTCCCAGCGGCACATCCCCACCCAGAAATTCCTAAAGTACCACCCCCGGGCCACCAACACAGTCAGCATGGATATTCAAACCTTGTTAAACAACCTTCATGAAGAATTATCATGTTCTGTGTGTATGAGCAAGTACACCGATCCAAAACAGTTGCCGTGCTTGCATAGTTTTTGCCTCCATTGTCTGAATGGGATTCCACGAACGAGTGGCAGACGAGATAAAATTGCGTGCCCGGAGTGCAGACAGGAATTCAATGTCCCTGATAATGGAAACCTAGCAGCTTTGCCAACAAATTTTCGTATTAACAGCTTGCTCGATGTATTAGCAATAAAGGAGTGCAACACGACCGGAGTTAAGTGTGGAAATTGCGACGAAAGAACTAAACAGAGCCATTATTGTTTCCAGTGTTATGCTTTCTGGTGCGAGGAGTGTATTGGTCTCCACAACAGAATCAAGGCGAATAAAGATCACTACGCGCTGGCTTTAGAAGACTTTCAAGATCAAGACTTTGAGAACATTTTACAGAGGCCAGAATTTTGTGCAATGCCAGGCCATGAAAAGAAAGAAATCGAGTTTTTTTGCAAGATTTGTGAAGTAGCAATTTGTAACGCTTGTGCGTTGACCGATCATGATGGGCACGGAAAGATTCTTCTAGAACTGGCTGCAAATGAACGGAAGTTAAAAGTTATGTCTGCGATTGAATCGCACAGGAAAAGAGCACAAATAAACAGAATCAAAATCACCAAACTTGACGAATGCCATAATGAAGTTCAAGAACAAGCCGCTCGTGTGAAGAAAAACGTACAGGAGTATGCTGACCGCATTCATGCAGCGATTGAAGCAAAGAAACTGGAGATCTTTGATGATGTGGAACGAAGAACAAAAGCATATCTTCAAGAAATTGGAAAGCAAAAAGAGGAGTTTAAAGAACAGGCAAGACGACATGAATCAGAAATAGAAGATACTGAAACACTTCTAAAGCGACGCACAAGCACCCAACTCATGCAACCGAACGAGCAGATGGACAAAATATTAAAGGAAGAAAATTACCAAGAAGACCGAAGTGATCGTGATGACCGTCCATGTCAGGAATTTGATTTTGTGAAGAATCAAAGGTTATTTGATCTCGTAAGTACTGAACAAATTGGTTCCCTTACCCAAACAAGAGCGCAACAGTCGAGTGCTGATGGAAAAAGGATAAATGAAGCGACTGTTGGACTTGAAGCACAGCTTGTTGTGACAACAAGAAACAAGAAATGTCAACAGTGTTATAATAATAATGACTGTGTCGCACTGGAAGTTAGAAATTGTCAAGGTGATAACTGCGTAGCCGAAGTGCAAGTCCAAGATAACAAAGATGGTACTTACAAGATCAAATACTTTGCCAAAGAAACAGGAACATGCAGTGCATCACTGAAGGTTAATGGAGAACATATCCGTGGCAGCCCTTTTGAGGTTCAAGTCAAACCCAGACAGTTCAGATCTGTGTTATCTTTTGGAGAACAAATATTGAAGAAACCTTGGGGGGTAGCAGTAAATGAACAAGATGAAATTGCAGTAGGTGACGTTGGTAACCATAAGATTCATTTATTTAAGAGCGATGGAACTCATGTTAAATCTTTTGGTGGAAAGGGTGCTCAACACGGTGAGTTTGACTTCCCCTCCGGGACAGTATATCATGGTGACAATATTATTGTAGCTGAACAGGATAACCACAGAGTCCAAGTGCTAAGTAGACAGGGGGGATACCTTCGCCACTTTGGGAGGGAAGGAAGTCTTGATCACAAACTTAGCTCTCCTACTGGTTTATCTATTGACAGTGATGACCATATCATTGTAGCCGATAGGCAAAACAAATTAATTAAGATATTTTCCGCTGATGGACAGTTTTTAAATAAACTAGGCACAGAGGGCTCTTTCACTGAACCCTTTCACTGTATTCAACATAACAACTATCTTATAGTATCAGACAAAGGTGATCATTGTATAAAATGCTTTGATAGGAGAGGTAACTTTCCTTACCAATTTGGGAACAAGGGAAATGCAGACGGAGAGTTTAACTCACCTCACTGCTTGTCCATGGACAAGGCAGGACACCTGATGGTTTGTGATTCATTCAATCACAGGATTCAGGTGTTTGATCTGAGTGGGAAGTTTGTCGCTAAGTTTGGAACAAAAGGAAGCGAGATGGGAGAGTTTAATATACCAGTCTCAGCAGCAGTTCTCAGTGATGGTAAAATAGTCGTGTCTGACTTCAGAAACAGACGTATTCAGATTTTTGAATGAAGCAGTTAAGTTTCGGCATCACAAAGATTAATGCAATTGGCTCTTTATTTCTTTTAAATCTTTCAAGATGAATAGTACTGTTTTACATGAGTATTTTAATTAACTATTGGTTTACAATGCTTGTGGTTAAAACTCTGTTGAGAACAAAGTTAGGAGAATTGAATTCAGAATTTTGTTTCTGAAGATGACTTTATTGATATGCCCACCTTAATGAAAAAGGTAAAATTAGCTAAAAATATTGAAAAATAAATTCTTGCTTGATCGTTTCAGCTTTTACAAGTTGTTATTTGTTTAATTTTTTTTCTTCATCGTGTTATCTAGTCCTCATCCATATTACGAAATTTTTAATTTCATTTATTTGTATACGTTGTAGTTAATATTTTATCTCAGGTAAATGCAATTTTTCTTTTGTTTCAACTTCATTAGCATAATTACCATACCCAAAAACAACGAAGAAATAACAAAAAATACCTAAGATAGAATATTAACTACAACATCTACTGCAAAAAAATCCTTAGTTAGCAATTAATCTTAATTTCTTTTTTTTGCACGCACTTCCCCACCTCGAATAGCCTTGCTAGTTGCGGGAAGTGCTTCTGTTATATTATCTGTTTATCAATAGTTTGTTCGGTTGTTGTTTTTGTTGTTGTTGGGAGAAAAGCTGTTTCCCTGGGAATAACCTAGACTGTTATTAGACAATAAATGTTAATGTAGCCGCCGAATTCAACGGTAACCAGCATGAGATACATACATGTTCAGTGTTGTTTGTGCAGGATAGGAATCTATTAGAATTGTTGTTTGTTTGTTTATTTTCCTGTGGCTCCATGACAAAGCACTTATCTGGGACTCGTTTCTTGAAAGTCCCAATAATTAATGGGCGCAGAAACCTGTTGTTGTTAAAATTCAAGATAAGGTTTCAGTAGTTTTGTACATAATATAATAAAACTATAAGTTAACAAATGAAAGAAAATGGACTAGTTTCAACCGTTTGTAAGCTAGGACCTGCACATTCGTTCTTTTAAAAGACTTTGAATTGAATCTTTGATTTCAGGCCCGAAAAGCTACCAGGACTTTTAAGAAACAAACAACTAAACCAAGAGCCCATAGGATACTGTCATTCCTTGAATCTCAATGTTTGCTGGGACAAAAAGCTAACCACTTTCCACAGGACCACAAATTACAGCTTGACAAAAAATTAAGACTGAGAATTCATGTGAAATAAAAATCAAAGACAGCGATCTTACAAAATTGAACACCAATCTTCATAGCCTCTCAGGCAGACGTTCTTGGGGGTTCGTTACGCGTTCCTGATTTTCAGGGCAATGCATTTTTTTATACTATACAACAGAAACAAAAAAAAGGTTTAGTCGGAAATGGAACTGCAGGAAAAACTGAAAGCAAGAAAACAGAATGCTTTTTTATTTAGTGGTTCAGTGCATGAAAATTATCATCCGAAGCAAATGATAATCATATGATCCAGTATTTCTGTTGTATTTGCTCATGACTAAACCATCCACGGATACAACAAATATCAGCTGTCTATTAGATGAGGTACTGTAACTTACAGTACGGATTGATAGGGTTAGAAAGATGTTTGTTAAATCTCTGGGTTAAAGGAGAGTCTAAGAGGGCATTGAAGGTTTCATTTCAAGAAGTGTGTGTACTCATACTCAAAGTCAGTGTGTGTACTCATTTAGAGATACAATAACAGAATCCGGCCCTCAACAACGTTTGAATCGACCGGCGTTAATGCTGTCCAGTGACGTCACGACTCCTTTGCTTCAATTCATGCAAAAAGAAAAACACGATTTTCAACTGGCAAGCAATTGAGGAAATATCGTCTGGAAATGTGCACATGATACAGAATTGCTTTACTCTTTTTTATCGTGATTCATGTACAACGTTCAAACTGTCAACTACATGCAGTACCCTGAAGTGATCTGTGGTAATTCAATAATCAGACTCGATTGCAATCACGCATTGAAATAATTAGCAATTATTGAATGAGGCTGAGTATCATCTGAAGAATTATGGAGATCGAGAAGGGTGTGGCCGAGGAGGATAACGCCCTCCGAGATCATCATAATGTTTCAGATGATACGATAGCCAAATTCAATAATTGTTTTATTATTCATTCAAAATAATTCCTTATTTAAAAACAAGCTAAAACATGCTTACCTCCATCGATGTTAAGTTCATCTTCGATAGTGCATATTTATCGGCAAGTTTAGGAGATAAAAGGTTGTTCATTTCTGTGGATATTCTCCAAATAGCAAGTGTCGTCCGTCGAGATGTCTTCTTGCTGTTCTCGCCATGTTTTTAGGCAATAGGTTGCCTACTTCTTCCTCGTGAAACGAGTGAAACGTTCGGCCATTTTGTGATTTATTTTGTATCACTACCGAAAAACTCATACTCGTCCCCAGGTCTTCTCGGTTAGCCGTTAAATATTGCATGATTGACGTCATCAGTTCACATATCGCAAAATTCTTCCAATTAATAGTAGCTGATTATGCCTGGGAGTTTAGCCAATGAGAAACGGAGAAATATTTTGAATGAATAATAAATACCCGTACGGAACACTTCACAAACACAAAACATGTCACAACAATTTGCTTTAATTGAAAAAAAGCTACTTGGTTCTAAACGAAGAAGAAAGAAAACAACAAAGAACAGCTAACAGAATCATGACACTTGATGGTGGAAACGACAAGAAGGTCGGATTATAACTTAAACTTAAATCTTAGAAAACTTGGCATAAACAAAATCACTGCCAAAACCAAAAAGCGGCTGTAAATGAAAAACCTACCGATGTTGCAAAAGGGTTTAGTTTGTTGATAATGCAATAATCTTGAAAACCCAGAGTGAATTTGTCTCGTGTTTTCTCTTTTCTTCTTGTTCATCAGTATTAATCATGTTGACTCATCTGGGCAAGTTTCCTCCTCACCGAAATGTTGTTTCAGGTAAGTCATGGTCAGAAAAGTTGGCTTTTTATTATAGAAATGTTGATTAGTCAAGCGTTTTTAAATTCGCGCCACTCCGGAAACAGCAGGGGAATGGGTGCAAGCTTTCGGGGCAATGACTTCTGGGATGGTTTGGGCAGGCAAGCGTTGGCAGTGATTGGTCAGTGGTATCCAAAGGCAACAAGAAACTAATTGTTGCTTATGTTGTCCACCTAAGCGATCCTAGAAGTTGTTGCGCTAAAACCAAAGTTATCACGCTAAGATCGGAATAGACGTACAAGTTACTTAGCAAAGTGAAACCAATGCGAGTACCAAGCGCGAAAAAACGCCCGTGAGAAAGTGACAATTGGCGCGTTGGCAATTTTGACGAAGAAAGAAAACCGCAAATTTAGTATAAGTGGTATACAAATGGTATACGCAGTTCATTCCAGTGAAAAGCTCCGGAAAAGATGGAAATACTCAGACTATCCTCACTGCATACTCATTACCTCACCACATAACAGGGTTCTATCTAGGGTATTTGAGGAATAGAAAGAAAAGCGCCGGAAAAAATGGAAAAACCCAGACTATCCCCCCCGCATTATCATTACCTCACCAAAAAACAGGGTTTTATTTAGGTGATTTGAGGAAAAAAAGCTTTCCCCCCCCCCCCCCCCAAAATATTGTTATCATTACAGTATATAAGTAAATCGGAAAAATCATCTAAGACGCGACGAGGTCAGTGCACACACTGTGACATTTCTCAAAATTGTGTCTCAAAATGCACCAGATTGCATCTCAGCGCATATTCATTTCAAAAAATTTCCGGTGGGCATGCCCCTGGATCTCCCTAGGAAGCTCGTGGCCTTCGTCCACTCGGGACTTCTCCCCCAAACGATAAATCCTAGACAGAACCCTGCATAATATCAAGTTATGGGAGAAGTCCGCGACTGCTGAGGCAATAGGCATGGAACGAGAATAACACTAAATTTGTCAACCGCCACCAGAGGAGGAGGGGTGGGTTGCGAAAATTGACGGTTGTCCCGGATCACAATCGTTAAGAATGACCACATTTAGGCGGCACAGCCAAATTTATAGTCGAGGGGCGCGAAGCATTACAACCGGCAACAAGCATGGACGAGCCTTAGGGAATGCGCACGGGTTATGATCGGGAGAAATGGCCATTGTTCTTGGGACATTTACTTACAGTCGGCGAAAGCTTCTAGGTCTGTCATATCGCTTATTGTTATTCTAAAATGCTGAACAGGAGTCTTTTTCATTGGTTACCATGAACGCGCGGCAGTTCTCGTCATCGAAGAGTAGGCGGGTGAAACCAACAATAGCCCAATCTCTATTGTTTTCTCTTTTGTGATGCCAGATCACACCTTTACGCATTTCAATTACTCCTTACAGATAACTGACTTAAAGATGAGTCGAAAATTTTAGACATTAGGGTTTTTACGGAGCTCTAACTGATTACTCTATGAGTAAGACGGTGGTAGAGAAAAAGTTGAGTAAAAAAAGGAAGTCAGTTTGCCTTTAATAAATTACATGTGAACGAAGATAACGCATAACTAGAGTGATCAGTGCGAAGTTTAGAATCGGCCCTTTCGCATCGGAAGTTAGTCTCCTGAATACACCCGTCGGACGCGCAATAAGGAGATTGAAGTCAAAAAAAGAGGGACGTTTAATATAGACAACGATAGCAAGATAGATTTATTGAAAAGTTGTTCCCCGCTCTATAAAGAGAATTGGAGGCTCTATGTAAATTTTCAGTCGAAAACAGTGTCGAAAATGGTGATATTCGCGCAGATGAAACCGCCAATAACCGATCTGAACCTAGATAAGCTTATAACCGAAACTGTATCACTATGTAGTTAAGCGTGAATCGGATATCTTGAAAACAATTTTGTCGGGGTAGCAAATGTAGGCCGCAAGTGCTCTGATTTCTTTAAATTTCGCGCGCGACTGGCTTCTCTATGTTGTCTGTTGTTCAAAGCGACCCCGTATTGTTTTTGCATGGCAACCATTGTTTCGACTAAGACAATGACTTCACTCCGACTGCGCGCTAACTTTAAACTTTATATTTTCAAACTTAAAAGTCTGCAACTTAATCGAGTCAAATTTTCGCGAAAAAGCTATCCACGTGTAGGTAAGGCCTTTGTCTATAATCTGAAGATTTCTGATTATTTTTGAAGAAATTCGATGTTTAACTTGGACAAGGGTCGTTTTCCATACTGAAAATAACTGTAAAAAGTCTGATTTTCAATGTTAAAAGTCTGCACCCAAATCTCATTTAATTTACTTGAAATTTAGCTGGAATGATAGATTAATCCTTAAAGAATCCGCTCTATAATGTTAAAGAATTCATCTTTTTAAGTACCGAAATGACGGTTTTAGTCACTCTGCTGCGCCAAAATCGCCCGTTTTCTCTATTATTATGCCGCTTTCTTGGCACATTCATGCTTGATTAGCCCGCCTCAGTGGCTCATTGATATGCGTAAATGTCCGACCATTTCTCCCGATGACAAAATAAATGCAATGAGCTAATCAATTATGCAGTGAGAATATGTTACAAGTTCCTCCCTTTCCGTTCGAGCCGAAATGCCTGGATTATCACTGGACCATTTGTGAAACCACGTTCACCATATGCCTCGTAATTCCGGTTGAAAGCTCAAATGGTACGGCTCATTTCCGGTGCGAATGAGCAGAGTTTTCCAGTTCTTCTACGACCGCTTTCCCTACAAATGAGAAAATGGAACAATATTTTTCAAGCAAAGCACAGATTATTGGACGCCTGTTTTCGTAGAGAAAAGTATAAAAAATGAATTGCAATTTTTTTAAATTGCCCTCTTCCATCGACAGACATGATAATCAAGTTGGCCGATGGTTGACAAATTTTCGCGCCACCTGGGATCCCAAATTCGATTCATATGCTGTAGTTGGAAGCATGAAACAACCGAGACAGGTGAGATTGAGCGAAGTATGTAGTTTTAGTATTGTTTGGTCCTTGCATGTGAAATCGAACGTAAATGGGTGATCTACAACACAGCAAGACTTCTTGTTTGTGACTCTATTTGTAACGCAGTTTACGATCAATTTAGTAATAATAATGAATGCCCCCAACTGTAAATGTGAATTTGAGTAGACCATCACACAGGGGACTAGGTCGCTTAGGGACTGGTCAAAAAGAATAGGGGGTGGAGGGGGGGGGGGGGGGGCGGTTGATTCTGACGAAGAGCAGAAAAAAAACCAAATGAGAAATCACAGAAGACAAGGGGAAGGATTTAGGCCCAGTCCGCGACTAACTTCCGCAAT
>CALNXI010001209.1:91717-101717 GCA_942486025.1 Porites evermanni
TTTTTTTTTTTTTTTTCATTTTCACGCTTAAATTTACATGCACTTTTGCACTTTTTTTATTATATATTTCCACGAATCGTCTTAATTTTTTAATTTTTTTGATAATGATGACACGAAGCCATCGAAAAGTCGAGTTTCCTTTATATCGTTGATTTTTGTTTCAAAATAAATTACTGCTCAAGAACGTAAAGGACTGGGATTATTGCGAATTATATTTTAGTCTGCGAACGTTGAGGAACAGTTTCTTAATCGCCATGGTTTTCTTTCTTTTCAGATCGATATTTTCTCCTCTGAAGTCAGAAGTTCAGCACTGATGCATCTAAGTCACGTGAATTTGAATTCTATCAACTCCCTGAATGTGTTTCATCCTTCTGTAAATAAGTTGGCTGGTGGAAATTCAAGTGGAAAGGTGTATTTGTGGACGGAATAACACAAGCATTAAATCACTAAATCGAGATTTTATCAGCCCGGCGTCATTACCAGGAAATCGACGAGAATTGTGATTAGGGCCCGTTTTAAGAAAGTCCCGGCAACTTGTCCGGCTCGAAGGCATGTTTTTAAATCATCAAAATCTTACGTTTGTAAAGGCATCCACTTCGATGCGTTAAAGGCCTTTCGTCCACACAAATACTTTGAGCGTTTTCATCGAAAACGCATCGATTTGACAACGGTCTTAATAGTGGATCAAAACGAAAACGCATACATACCGTATTTAGTGTGAACAGCGGTCTAAAACGCATCAAAACGGTAGTGTGGACGAGAATCGATCGATGCGTTTACGATGACAACGAAAACGCATACTTTTGAAAAGGCATTAGTGTGGAAAGGGCATAAGTTTATATTCCCTGACTTGCAAAAACATCAAAACTTAACTTCAAGCATGGCATACATGCAACAGCTTTCCGGGCCCGAAAATAGCTAGGAATTTTGAATAGACTTGGGTAACATTCCACATGTTTTGTTGTCGTTTTGTTTTTAGTTCATGGAAGAGGAAAAAAGAACTGCTAACTTCCGAAAATCCCAGGTACGAGTTATCTTGTACACTGAATCAGAGCATACTAACGAAGAACCTGCACAATTGCTCACCAAAACATAAATCAGCAAACGAAACAAAAGGACAATAGACCCCAATCGCGGGTCTTCGTTTCACAGACACGAGGCAGATACTCGACAGCTGATATTAGGGCCATTTATACGAGGAAAAATAAGACGCGTCTTACATAAGACGCGTCTTAAGTAAGACGCAAACTGTACCATTTATACGAGCATGTCTTATCTAATAAGACGCGTCTTAGCTAAGCCGCGTCTTATTTCAGACGAAATGTGCCGTTTATACGGAAAGTTCGCGTCTTGTTTAAGACGCGTCTTATTTTTCCTCG
Organism: Porites evermanni; assembly: GCA_942486025.1. Lineage (NCBI taxonomy): Eukaryota > Metazoa > Cnidaria > Anthozoa > Scleractinia > Poritidae > Porites > Porites evermanni. Next base: position 93,097 of record CALNXI010001209.1, read on the forward strand.
TATAAATGGCCCTATTGTGAATGAAAAAAGCTCTGAAGAATAACCGTGCCACAACACAGTAGCTAATCAAAGGTTGCCTTCCACAACAAGCGAGAAAAGCCGTGAAGACGAGGACTGTTTCGTGCAGCCATTATTTTTAATCGACTTCAGGTGTTTGAGAGAGCGTCTGAACTTAACTATCAGCAATCTTAAAAATAAAATATTCAATAATGCCACTGGAAAGGTTGCAAAATTCTGCTCGCTCTAACGTTACCACGTACCTCTTGGTATTTCCAGCAACTCGCTTTATCTCGCGCGATATATCGAAGACCCCGGAAAGAAGGAAGGCTGTTAAGTTGACTACTCTAAAGACCAGCCTTCGACTCGGAGAAACCCCGAACACTTGACGCTACGAATGGCGAAATCATACCCCTCCCCGAACCCTTGTCCAAACCTTAGCCTCCTAAAATGTTCTAAACAAGGGAGTACCTCTTGAGCAGCAGCGTGTTTCTACACAATGAATGGATTACAGGGTTCACCACTTGTATAAGTAACAAAGGGCTTTTTTCGTTGCATGGGCTCGCAAGATCAGGTGACTCATCCCTTAGTTTCACTACAACTGGGTGGGGAGCAACACCAAAAATCGCCATAAGTCATTCACCAAAATGATACAATAAGGATGGGATGCGACCGGTGTTGATCTCGCCTCAAGCAAGCATTTAATACGGCTGCACAAGAACAGCAAGAATGCAGAGGTCTTGTTTCTTAGTTAAATAATTTGTTTATTTACTTTTCTGATAAATTTCCTATTGTGAACAAAAACAACACGAGTTGCATCATGTTAATGAATTCGCCTTCACTGTGGGAGTATCTCTACATCCAGTGTCGCAGCATCGTTGGCTCCTGGAGTCATTAAAACTTCAAAAAAAATCTCCATGTCATTCGTCAGTGTAGTGTTTCAGTGAAAGTCGTGGAACAATGTTCATGGACAAAAGTTCTTGGAAGAGCAGTTTGCAAGCGTAAGGTATTTTCAAAGTGGAAATGTTGTGTGAAGACGAACAGTAGTGGCACCTGCAAAGGAATAACACAATAGCGTATGACCTTAAGTCAATAGCCTGTGTACAGCCTCCCCCTTTCCGAATTTTTTACTGGGGGGTGGATATGTACAGTTTATAAGTCAAGTGTTCGAGTGTGTTATGAATATCACTGTATACACAAGCAAAGCGGATAGGAAATGATACTTGGTCCATCAACCTGTTCGGCGTTATGTAACACAAGCCTCTATGCAACGGTAATTTTGAAGGTTCGTACGAACTGTTACGGACGTTTTTACAGTTACGTCTCTGAATACCAAAAGCCCTTAAGAGACTGATCTCTAAATAAGGGAATTATCGAGTGTTCTTACCATCCAGAGTAACCCATCAGCCCACACTCACTACAAACGTCAACTTCAAATGCGTCACTAGAAATCATCAGCCTTTCAAGCAGAAGCATGCTGGTACGAAGCAAAAAAGATGATAATCATATAACGAAAAAATATTCAGTAACAGAGCTGACAACTATAAGGTTTCATTTTGAAAGGATTCCACCCAGAGAATTGCAAATCACCACGCATTACCCGTTTTAGTTGCATATAGTTAATTTTACTTCGTTTAAATGAATGACAGTAAGTATAGTTAGCAACTGTTAGACACTTGTTTCACACTGCCTGTCTAAAACTTGGATACATCACATCCAGAAAAGAGGAGTACAAAGTCTCCCATTTGCTTTACGCTAAAGACTATTTTGCAGTAGCAGACATAAAGACTACACAGGAACCTCATGACTTTCGAATTTCAAGTTAACAGGATTTGAAGAGTCGCGCTTAAGCGCAAACTCACACTTGTGGTCCAATTGGGAGGTCCATTGTTTCGCTGTGTACTAAACAACAAAGACATTTAATATGACTAACAGTTAAAACAAGTATCGAGATTTTACAGAACGTAAACCCACCTGGCACCGTAGGCTATCAAGCAGTCGCGCTCCATTTCACCCAATCGCAAGCCACCGTCCCTGAAAAAAAAGAAAATGCCAGGTTACTCAGTTACCAAGTTTAGCTCCTTTTGTAAGACAGACCTAAAATGAATTCTAGTCGTTTGCCTTCTANGGTTACTCAGTTACCAAGTTTAGCTCCTTTTGTAAGACAGACCTAAAATGAATTCTAGTCGTTTGCCTTCTACAACACGAAAAACAGTAGTTACAGTAAATCGCGTCGTGGTAAATTAAAATTACAGTTTGGCAATAAAAGGGAAGGTTTGGAATCACGCTCGGGAAATCAGATTCAAGCAAACAATTTCAAAAACTAGGAAAATTATGGAGTCGGTATAATGAGAAGTAAACAACAACTAAAGGCAAAAACTTGGCCACGTGGTACAACGTGACATACACCGTTTGCCATATACGCGATTGTACACCTGTAAATTATAATACCACTACTTGTCACCTTGAGCGACCTTCCGTTGGTTGACGTGTTAACACAGCTCTTGGCCCCTAGATAAACAGGAGATTCGAGAATGCACACCATGTCAGTATTAACGTCCTGGAGTCAGAGAGAGGCAAAGATTAACACAGTCAAACTTCGGCTTTTACATGGACACCAAAGGCACAGGGTCAAGTGTTCGCATGACAGAGGTGTCTGTATTATAGAGACAGAGATCCTTTTTAGTTAAACCAATCGTTCCTTCTTCACAAAGCTATTACATACGTTTAGTTTTAGCTGAAGGTTTTAAGGTGAAGTTACACGGGACGATTCGCAACGACAATTGCTTGTTGCGATATTGTTTCGAATGGTTGCAACATTGTTCCAACATTGCTACAATGTTTTGCACTCAAAATTGTCGTTGCAAATCGTCTCATGTAATGTCATCTTTAGCGAGTAAAACTCGGGTCCTAGATTCATGAAAGAAAACCTCTGACCTTGGCACGAGCGTGCATCTTATCCAACACCATGTGTTTTAGCTTCTGATAATAGACCGGGCAAAGCAAATGTAGGCTGTTAATGACTCTCTACAGGCGATTAAAACAAAGAACGCCGAAAATCAAATGAAACACGTGTTACTAGATTTTCCCCACCCCTTCGACACCCCGATGATGTAAGCGAGCGGATTCTAGAAAAAATAAGTAAGTAAATGTGGTGGGCCTTATTTTTTATTTTTTTTTTTTAGACTGCGTAGTAGACACTTTCGTTTGAGTGCGTTTGTGAAGAAAAACTCGGGGCCAGGCAACAAAAGGAATAGACAAGTCAGGGATTTTTTCCCTTCTGCTTGTGGTTTATCGCCTGCGATAGTGACGCCTGCTAGTGACGTCATCAGAGGATGATGTGACGTAAGTAAGGGCTTTTATAGCTGGGTCCTGGAGAGGTGTATCTAGGGTGAGCCCTGGTTTAACTATTATCACGTAATCTTTATACAGTCAAACCTCTTTAATACGGACACCAAAGGGACAGAACCAAGTGTCAGCTTTACAGAGGTGTCCGTATTATAGAGGTAGGGAATGTATGATTTTTGGCATTTCTGGGACGAAATGAACTGTCCGTATTAGAGAGCTGTCCGTATTATAGAGTGGTCCGTAAGGAGAGGTTAGACTGTATACGTAGTTTTTTAATATCTAGGGTCAAGTTATTTTGATTTCTGGCATGCATTGTGCTGTATTGCAAACCTGCGTTAATTGTACTTTAACCTTTTAAGCCCCAATATCCACATACAAATTCTCCAAACTGATATTTATACATTTCCTGAGAGATCAGTTGAGAGAGTTTAATAAAAGATCAAAGCATTTTCTCTTCGGTGATCATTTGATTAATTCTCGTAACCATTTCTTTTAACAATGTATGGATATTGTTAGGAGAAAATTGTTGTTGGTCACTATTGGGACTTAAAGAAAAGCTGTAAAGTTCTTTTGGGGGACAGTGTACACACTCCCAATGGAAAAACGTCAAATCCCAGTCGTGACAAACGAATTCTCTTGACCAGCCTATATTTATGGGGATATCGTCACTCGTCAGAAGTCACGCGTGAGCAAAATGCTCTTAGGGCACAACCGATTGTAATCAATACCGCAAGTTAATTAAAACGAGAAGATACTGAAGAGTGAAAAAAAAATGATTCCTAGTAAAGAAATGATTTATTTATTTTGATTATTTATTTATTAGAAAAGAAAGAAAGAATAAGCGTCAGGGTTTCCCTCTTAAATTATGGACCTTGATATCAAAAACTGAATGCCATTTTATTATTTAATTTATTCTTTTTTCTTTTTGCAAATCTCAATTTCTAATTAAAAAGATTACTTTGTAAATACTTGTTGAGGAACGCCTTCGGTGCACATGTATTTAGTTGACTACTCGCAGCTCCCCTGGTCTGTTCCAGGCTCCGAGATAGTCGGGTCCGCGAAATTGAGAAAGTGTGATCACGAAAATAAAACGGGAGGAAACTGTGGAGCCACCAGTCCGCTCCACCTAGATCACACACTCATATTTTCGCGTACGTTTCATTTACATGGCATACTTAGGCTAGGCTACAGCTCCCCAAATGGAGAACTTGTTAAACCCCTTTTCCCCATGAACAGTAACTAAGTGTGTGACTTTTAATGTTTGATCGGGGGGAGGGATCTTGGTAACGCGGTGTTTATGTATATGCATTGCTGGCTACATTCAAATTCCAAACAAAGACTGACGTGAAGAAAGAAAAGTGTCCCAAAACCTTTTGGACATCATTGCAGTTGTCCGGCGTTGTTGAAAATACGCTAACTTACCAAAAAGCAGCTCTCTATAAAAGAAAAACGGACCTGCAAAAACAGTGTTTTTGATTTTGTGAAACAGTTGAATAAAGGTCAGGGAACAGGACCCACCCGGAACTTAGTTCTAAGAAATGCCCGATATTTCACAATCATTCTCAGAAGCTACTTAACGTCAAAACATGTCAAGTAAGTCTTTTTGATTGGTTTATAACATCATTTCTTGAGGGCAATTATGCGCAAAATCCACAAAAAGACTCCCATTCAACATAGTTTTCGCCGTTCCGTCACGTTTACCACTTTCGCGACCGCCAACACAGTCAGCATGGATATTCAAACCTTGTTGAACAACCTTCATGAAGAGTTATCATGTTCTGTGTGTATGTCCAAGTACACCGATCTAAAACAGTTGCCGTGCTTGCATAGTTTTTTCCTTCATTGTCTGAATGGGATTCAACGAACGAGTGGTAGACGAGATAAAATTGCGTGCCCGGAGTGTAGACAGGAATTCAATGTCCCTGATAATGGAAACCTAAATGCTTTGCCAACAAACTTTCGTATCAACAGCTTGCTCGATGTATTAGCTATAAAGGAGTGCAGCACAACCGGAGTTAAGTGTGGAAATTGCGACGAAAGAACCAAACAGAGCCATTATTGTTTCCAATGTTACGTTTTCTGGTGCGAAGAGTGCATTGGTCTCCACAATAGGATGAAAGCCAATAAAGATCACTATGCCTTGGCATTAGAAGACTTTCAAGATCAAGACTTTGAGAACATTTTAAAGAGGCCAGAATTTTGTGCAATGCCAGGCCACGAAAAGAAAGAAATAGAGTTTTTTTGCAAGATTTGTGAAGTAGCAATTTGTAACGCTTGTGCATTGACCGATCATGATGGGCACGGAAAGATTCTTCTGGAACAAGCTGCAAATGAACGGAAGTTAAAAGTTATGTCCGCGATTGAATCTCAGAGAAAAAGACCTCTAACAAAGAGAAGCAAAATCACCAAACTTGACGAAAGCCTTAGTGAAGTTCAAGAACAAGCCGCTCGTGTGAAGAGAAACGTAAAAAAGTATGCTGACAGCATCATTGCAACCATTGAAGCAAAGAAACAGGAGATCTTTGATGATGTGGAACGAAGGACAAAAGCATCTCTTCAAAAAAATGAAGGGCACGGAAAGATTCTTCTGGAACAAGCTGCAGATGAGCGGAAGTTAAGAGTTAAATCTGCAATTGAATCTCAGAGAAAAAGAGCTCTAACAAAGAGAAGCAAAATCACCAAGCTTGACAAATACCATAATGAAGTTCAAGAACAAGCCGCTCGTTTGAAGAGAAACGTACAAGAGTATGCTGACAGCATTCATGCAGCCATTGAAACAAAGAAACTGGAGATCTTTGATGATGTGGAACGAAGGACAAAAGCTTCTCTTCAAGAAATTGGAAAGCAAAAAGAGGAGTTTGAAGAACAGGCTAAACAACATGAATCAGAAATAATAGATACTGAAACCCTTTTAAAGCGAAGCACAAGCGCTAAACTCATGCAGCCGAACGAGCAGATGGACAAAATATTAAAGGAAGAAAAGAACCAAGAAGACAGAAGTGATCGTGATGACTGTCCATTTCAGAAATTTGATTTTGTGGAGAATCACAAGTTATTTGATCTCGTAAGCGCTGAACAAATTGGTTCCCTTGAAACAAGAGCGCAACAATCAAGTGCTGATGGAAAAGGAATCAGTGAGGCAATTGTTGGACTTGAAGCACAGCTTGTCGTGACAACAAGAAACAAGAAATGCCAATCGTCTTACAATAATAATGACTGTGTCACACTAGAAATCAGTAATCGGCAAGGCGATAACAGCGCAGCTGAAGTGCAAGTCCAAGATAACAAAGATGGTACTTACAAGATCAAATATTTTGCCAAAGAAACAGGAACATGCAGTGCATCAGTGAAGGTTAATGGAGAACATATCCGTGGCAGCCCTTTTGAGGTTCAAGTCAAACCCAGACAGTTCAGACCTGTGTTATCTTTTGGAGAACAAATATTGAAGAAACCTTTTGGGGTAGCAGTTAAGTGGCTGTCCACCTAAGAGCGGTCCGGCGAGTTTGGGATCGCCCGTAAACCTTCCCTTTAGTTTTTGTGGGTGAAAAGGACTTAATGAGGAATGATTAAAATCGAGCGAATTTTTTTCAAAATCTTTTTCTGTGCTTCGCTACAGCATAAAACTTCTTTCCTGTCTGAGAGCGCTTTTTCAACTTTATTCAATGGCCAAAATTCAGTAATTTTAAAAGCCGCGCTTCTTCGTAACGGATAAATGTCGCGAAATTCTACATAGTACAATGGATTTAGCTGCATTTGACGTGTCCTACGACGGTATCTTGGATAATTTGACGCAAAATTAAATAAAATTAATAAGATCAAAGACGAGCCACTTTACCGTTTTTTTCTCCCTTGACAAATTCCTCCAAAGTACTGGAGCTAAAATCTCCAAAGCGGTACAAAAATCACGGGCAAAATGTACTTCACAGCAAAGATCTGACCTTATTCTGTTAGAAAATAAACTCAAAGGTGCGGGTATCATTCTGCGTCGGACGCGAACAAGCGTTTTTGAGAGCTCCTTTTGTCGATATTTACCTAAAATTGCAGGTTTGGCGCCTACAATTAAACTCATATGATAAGGCTGATATTTTTCTCACGGGGCAGAATCTTGTTTTGGTATGCTTCGTCAAAATAACGCACATTTGTTGTTTTGTAAGCCATCTTAGGCCTGCAAACCGGCATAAAATGTCATAAAATACATGTAGGAATTCTTCATCTACTCGTACATTATGCAAATTTAAAAGCTCATTTGCAGCGGGTTGTCGATTTCAGCAATTTTCAAAATCGTAAAGAATACAATTCACTTCTGCTCAAACGAAGCCCTTTTTGAGTTTGGAGTCTCAGCAACTAAAAGGCTCTTTAATAAAGACTGAATTCAGCTCAATTTCCTTTTGGGTTTTCTTCATGGTCATATGCTAATTATAGGGATTGTTGTCACGCAATGAAAGCGGATTTGGAGAGTTTGTAAAGGAGCAAGCAAGTTGATGCCTCTTAGTCAATGTAACAGGTGAGCGTTATTACGGCTCATTCGAGGCGTTGTCACTTAACGAAAAAAAATATTACAGAGAGCGAACTTACTTTGCAGCGGGCTGGGTATTTGGTAAAACTGCGCAACAAGGTGAAAAAATGTTTGCTTGTCCGATACATCGTGCGAACCTAGGGAAGGACTGGGGTAATCCAACTGGCCGCACAGAATGTCGATATCCAGACCATAAGGGAAAACAGACTTGTGTAAAAAGTGACAGAGTGTCGGGGTCAGACTGTAAAAATTGCCGCCAACCGAGAAACTTCCAAAATCTCCTAGTGGTGTCTGCAAATTCGAGGCTAGCGGATGGGCGGCTACAGAAATTAAGGGAATTCAAATTCAAATCATGTCAAATGCTGGAAACGGAAAAAGAAACTCAAATGGAATATGAGATAAATTTCTATTTTAAAAAGGGTATCCAGTTGCTAAGTTTCCAAGCTGAAGATTGATTACATTTGAGAAGAATTTAATAACCGTACAGAGTTTGAGATTTTAACATAGCTGAAATGGACAACCTGGCTGTAAACAAGCACGATTTGCATATCCGACGGGTTGATCAAGAATGTCAATTTATGACATTTTTTTCGGCTTTCATTTATACAAACTTAAAAAGGCTAGTGAAAAGAAAACATATGTTCGTTATTTTGAGGATACACAACAACATTCTCAGCTGCTGAGAAAATATCTACTAAATTAAAGTCGTTGTGTGTGAACCGTTAAGCGGGCAAATCTATGCAAATAATGCCGAAAAGAG
>CALNXI010001209.1:106717-114959 GCA_942486025.1 Porites evermanni
CTTCAAGGAAAATATGCATTTTTTATACCATACAATGGAAACTTCCGTTACCTGGCACGGTTACGTTGTGAATGTTTGAAACTTCCTGAATTTTTTACAGAAAATACGAAGACCTAAAAGTTCCGATATCTTCACCATCAGAAACATCTGTAAATATTCACTGCCACGTCCACAGGACCCCTGCCGCATGCGCGAGGAGATAGTGACTTCGTAATCAAAACCGCATAAATGTTGAACGAGTAGCACGATTCCACCATGTTGCGAGATCTCTGAGCTCAGCGGTAAATCTCCCAGGGTTGCCTGTTTTTGTTATCGTCGTTTTTCTCCGTCGGTCCCTTCTCTAATGCATAAAGCAGCATTTGCGCGAGACCTTTCTTTACACTAAAGGATGAAGATGCGGGCATTTTGTAGATTTTATGATCACCCAATGATACCAAGCGTAAGATTCAAGACCATAAGTAGCCTGCGTGGCAGGCGTTCGAAAGGGAAGGGAAAGGGAATTGGGGCGCGAGACCACGCGCAAGGGAGGAGGGAGGGAGTTCCTTTCCTTTCTCCCTCGCGCGCCCAAATTCCCCCTTCCCGTTTTAACGCCTGCGATGCAGGCTAGACCATAAGCAACATCAAGACATTGGCCTCCGTAACACCAAGAATATCTGCGATTTCTACATCTGCCGTTCTATTCTTTGTCGTGATACCACGTTCCTCTTGTATTTTCAGCAACTCGCGTTATCTCGCGCGATATGTCAAAGACCCCGGAAAGGAGGGCTGAGTTAACCTAGAAAAGACCCTGGAGTAAGGCTGTTAAGTTGACTACTGTAAAGACCAGCCGACGACTCAGAAAAACTCAGAACACTTGACGCTACGACTAGCGAAATCATACCCCTCTCCGAACCCTTCTCCAAACCCTTAGCCTCCTAAAATGTCCTAAACAAGGGAATACCTCTTGAGCAGCAGCGTGTTCCTACACAATGAATGGATTACAGCAGGGGCGGATCCAGGATTTCTTTTAGGAGGGGGTGCACTCGTCTCTTGCTCTTGACTTCAACACCGATAAACCATTTTTTTTTTTTGCAGAATACCAGTTGTATTAGAAAACTGCAGGTCATCTCAGGGGGGGGAGGGTGCGCACCCCCTGCACCCTCCCCCTAGATCCGCCCCTGTACAGGGTTCACCAATTGTGTAAGTAAGAAAGGAGTTAGCTCATTTATAACAAATGAATGCCAGCATTGCATGACCCAATACCACCTTGCTGGAGGGAAGTTTCATTCCACGGGCTTGAAAGATCAAGTGACTCATCCCACAGTTTCACTACAGCTGGGTGGGGAGCAACACGAAAACTCGTCATTCACCAAAATGATACAACAAGGATGAGATCCGACCGGTGTTGATCTCGTCTCAAGTAAGCATTTAATACGGCTGCACAAGGAGAGCAAGAATGCAGGGCACTTCTTTCTTACTTAAATAATTTGTTTATTTACTTTTCTGATAAATTTCCTATTGCAGTAGTGAACAAAAACAACACGAGTTGCACCATGTTAATGAATTCGCCTTCACTGTGGGAGTATCTCTGCACTCAGTATCGCAGCATCGTTGGCTCCTGTAGTCATTAAAACTTCAAAACAAAATCTCCAAATCACAAAATCTGCAAATCACCTCACAGTGTCCTGACTAGCAACGACGATTTTTAGCACAAAGCAACATTACAACATTGTTGCGACATTGTTTCGAATGGTTGCAACATTGTTCCAACATTGCCATGCTGCTTTGCACTCAAAATCGTCTTTGCGAATCGTCTCACATCACCATTAACAGGTAAAACCGGGTCTGAGCGTGCATCTTATCCAACACCATGTGTTTTAGCTTCTGATAATAGACCGAGCCAAAGAATATGTAGGCTGTTAATGCTTCTCTAGAGGCGATTAAAACAAAGAAAGAAAATCAAATGAAACACGTGTTACTAGATTTCCCCCACCCCTTCGACACTCCGATGGTGTAAGAGAGCGGATTCTAGAAAAAAACATGTAAGTAAATGTGGTGGGCCTTATTCATTTTAGACTGCGTAGTAGACGGTTTCGTTGGAGTGCGTTTGTGAAGAAAAATTCGCGGCCAGGCCGCGAAAGGAATAAGCCTGAGTAATTTTTTCCTTTCTTCTTGTGGTTTATCGCCTGGGATTTTTCTTCTTTTACGTTCCAATAGAAAAGCCAGCTACCCAGGCCACAGGTTTCTGTCTCTTCACAAAGGTAAATTGATTCAACAGTATCTTAATCTCACCCATGGCAGTGATGCCAGACGTTACAAATATTTTTCACCCTTGACTGGGAGCCAGCTGCTAGTGACGTCATCAGAGGATGATGTGACGTAAGTAAGGGCTTTTATGGCTGGGTCCTGGAGACGTGTATCTAGGGGCAGCCCTGGTTTTATTATGACGCAATCTTTATACAGTCAGACCTCTTTAATACGGATACCAAAGGGACAGTACCAAGTGTCCGCTTTACAGAGGTGTCCGTATTATAGCGGTAGGGAATGTATAATTTTTGGCATTTCTGGGACGAAACGAACTATCCGTATTAGAGAGCTGTCCGTATTATAGAGGTGTCCGTAAGGAGAGGTTAGACTGTAGTTTTTAAATATCTAGGGTCAAGTTATTTTGATTTCTGGCATGCATTGTGCTGTATTGCAAACCTGCGTTAATTGTACCCCTTAAGCCCCAATATCCACATACAAATTCTCCAAACTGATATTTATACATTTCCTGAGAGGTCAGTTGAGAGAGTTTAATAAAAGATCAAAGCATTTTCTCTTTGGTGATCATTTGATTAATTCTCGTAACCATTTCTTTTGACAATGTATGGATATTGTTAGGAGAAAATTGTTGTTGGTCACTATTGGGAAAAGCTGTAAAGTCCTTTTGGGGGACGATGTACACACTCCCAATGGAAAAATGTCAAATCACAGTGACAAACGAATGCTCTTAACCAGCCTCCATTTTGGGGATATCGTCAGATGTCACGCGTGAGCAGAATGCTCTTAGGTTCACAACCGATTCCAACCAGTACGGCAATTTAATTTAAACTAGAAGATACTGAAGAGTGAAAAAAAAAGATTCTCGTAAAGAAATGATTTATTTAATATTTGTTTATTTATTAGAAAAGAAAGAAAGAATAAGCGTCAGGGTTTCCCCCTTAAAATATGGACCTTGTTATCAAAAACTGAATGCCATTTTATTATTATTATCTTTTTTTCTTTTTGCAAATCTCAATTTCTAATTAAAAAGATTACTTTGTAAATACTTGTTAAGGAACGCCTTCGGTGCACATGTATTTAAAGAAAAAAAAGACAAAGAAAGAAAGAAATATCGTAAACTAAATTATCCATATCTTCATAGTAGTGACGTGCGGTGGCGTGCTCCTTTCGCGTGCGGCTGTCGCTTAGTCTTAGTTGACTATTTGCAGCTCCGCTGTTCTGTTCCAGGCTCCGAGATAGTCGGATCCGCGAAATTGAGAAAGCGTAATCGCGAAAATAAAACGGGAGGAAACTGTGGAGCCACCAGCACGCTCTACCTATATCACACTCATATTTTCGCGTACGTTTCATTTACGTGTCATCCTTAGGCTAGGCTACAGCTCCCCAAATGAAGAGCCTGGTAACCCTCCTTCCCCCATGAACAGTGTTGGGTCTTCCAAGTCACACACTTAGTTACACATCGACCTAAACTCTCAGGGTGGGGGGGGGGGAACCTTGGTAACGTGGTGTTTATGTTGTATATGTATTGCTGGCTACATGCAAATTCCAAACAAAGACTGCCGTGAAGAAAGGAAAGTGTCCCAAAACCTTTTGGACATCATTGCAGTTGTCTGGTGTTGTTGAAAATACGCAAACTTACCAAAAAGCAGCTCTCTATTAAAGAAAAACGAACCTGAAAAAAACAGTGTTTTTGATTTTGTGAAACAGTTGAATAAAGGTCAGGGAACAGCACCCACCCTGAACTCGGTTCTAAGAGATGCCGGATATTTTACAATCATTCTCACAAGCTATTTAACGTCAAAACATGTCAAGTAAGTCTTTTTAATTGGTTTATAACATCATTTCTGGAGGTCAATCATGCGCAAAATCCACAAAAAGACTCTAATATATTCAACATAGTTTTTGCCGTTCCGTCACGTTTACCACTAGGGAGCTTAAGATACGGAGACTACGGACTACGAACTACGGCTGGACGAGCGTTATCCTTTGTTCGACTAGCAGTAGGTTGAGTCGTGCAAATAGAGAACGTTAAGATTGCACTACAGACAGTAGACTACGATAGAAGAGGCGGGAGGGAAACAACACGCAAAGATCTTCTTGTTTTCATCACAGTTCACAAAAATGTAAGTCAGTTTTGAACAGTTGTGACACGTAGATATATATTTTTTAGCAACTAAGATAATTTGCAGTCTATGAACAGTTGTGACACGTAGATATATATTTTTTAGCAACTAAGATAATTTGCAGTCTGTCTACTTTGAATTGCATGTGATCTTAACTTTAGAACGATGAACAAATTCTTCCATACTTGAAGGCAGCAATGACGTCGGGTGAAATTGGTAGACAAAGTTTTGGTTACACAGGTTTTATTTTTTTGCCCATGAATTCTTATGTCAAATATTAAAGAAATAGACAGAAATAGTAATAGCTCATTTACTAGATTTAGGAGATGGACTTTTCCGACTACTGATCTGATTTAGTTTGAAGTATTGAAATACGAGTAATAAACTCGAGTTTCGATTGTCTCGAAGGTGTTTACATCATTTTCATTCAGCAACTCAGTGCGATACAAAAACTCGCATAAACAAAGGTTACACAAGTAGAAAGACACAATAATCAGTTCGAACAAACATTAAAACTTTTCAAGTGCGAAGAGAGAGTAAATTACCTGCATGATTTCTCTTCTCCTCGGCCGTCAATCGGAATTCTGCGTATAAATTAAACTGCTAAGCTTATTCAAATATGAGCTTAGCCAGATAAAAATGAGGTCACAACGGTGGATTAAAAACGTAAATCTGAGCAGAAATTAGACACACCTTACATATTTCGCTTTCCTCTCACTTAAAGCAGGTGAACTGAAAACTTTTTTAACGAAAAGACGACATTTTTGAATTACCGAGACGGTATAATGCGAGCGAAATGTTCTCCGTAGTGCCGACTACGCGAAACAGCTCAACAACTCACCGTAGCTGTAGGACTACACGGGAAAAACGAACAGTCACATGGTTTTGATCATGCGCAGTAGCATGTTTAACCGTAACTCCCTACTTTCGCGAGCACCAACACAGTCAGCATGGATATTCAAACCTTGTTGAACAACCTTCATGAAGAGTTATCATGTTCTGTGTGTATGAGCAAGTACATCGATCCAAAACAGCTACCGTGCTTGCATAGTTTTTGCCTTCATTGTCTGAATGGGATTCAACGAACGAGTGGCAGACGAGATAAAATTGCGTGCCCGGAGTGTAGACAGGAATTCAAGGTCCCTGATAAAGGAAACCTAGCAGCTTTGCCAACAAATTTTCGCATTAACAGCTTGCTCGATGTATTAGCTATAAAGGAGTGCAGCACCACTAGAGTTAAGTGTGGAAATTGTGACAACCGAAGCAAAGAAAGCCATTATTGTTTCCAGTGTTGTGCTTTCTGGTGCGGAGAGTGTATCACTTTCCACAATGGGATGAAAGCCAATAAAGATCACTATGCGCTGGCATTGGAAGACTTTCAAGATCACGACTATGAGAACATTTTAAAGCGGCCAGCATTTTGTGGGATACCAGGCCACGAGAAAAAAGAAAAAGAATTCTTCTGTAATAGCTGCGAAGTCGCAATCTGCAACGCTTGTGCGTTAACGAATCATGAAGGGCACGGAAAGATTCTTCTGGAACAAGCTGCAGATGAGCGGAAGTTAAGAGTTAAATCTGCAATTGAATCTCAGAGAAAAAGAGCTCTAACAAAGAGAAGCAAAATCACCAAGCTTGACAAATACCATAATGAAGTTCAAGAACAAGCCGCTCGTTTGAAGAGAAACGTACAAGAGTATGCTGACAGCATTCATGCAGCCATTGAAACAAAGAAACTGGAGATCTTTGATGATGTGGAACGAAGGACAAAAGCTTCTCTTCAAGAAATTGGAAAGCAAAAAGAGGATTTTGAAGAACAGGCTAGACGATATGAATCAGAAATAGAAGATACTGAAACACTTTTAAAGCGAAGCACAAGCGCACAACTCATACAACCGAACGAGCTGATGGACAAAATATTAAAGGAAGAAAAGAACCAAGAAGAAGGAAGTGATCGTGATGACTGTCCATGTCAGAAATTTGATTTTGTGAAGAATCACAAGTTATTTGATCTCGTAAGCGTTGAACAAATTGGTTCCCTGGAAGAAAGTCAGACAAGGGCGCAACAATCGAGTGCTGATGGAAAAGGAATCAGTGAGGCAATTGTTGGACTTAAAGGACATCTTGTTGTGACAACAAGAAACGAGAAATGTCATCAGTGTTATAATAATGACTGTGTCACACTGGAAATCAGTAATCGTCAAGGCGATAACTGCGCAGTTGAAGTGCAAGTCCAAGATAACAAAGATGGGACTTACAAGATCAAATACTTTGCCAAAGAAACAGGAACATGCTGTGCATCAGTGAAGGTTAATGGAGAACATATCCGTGGCAGTCCTTTTGAGGTTCAAGTCACACCCAGACAGTTCAGACCTGTGTTATCTTTTGGAGAACAAATATTGAAGAAGCCTTGGGGGGTAGCAGTAAATGAACAAGATGAAATTGCAGTGAGTGACATTGGTAACCATAAGATCCATTTATTCAAGAGCGATGGAACTCATATTAAATCTTTTGGTAAACATGGTACTCAGCACGGTGAGTTTGACTGGCCTTGTGGAATAGTTTTTCACGGTGGTAATATTATTGTGGCAGAACAAAGTAAAAACAGTAGGATCCAAGAACTGAATAGACAGGGAGATTACCTTCGCAACTTTGGGGGAAAAGGAAGTCTTGATCACCAACTTGACTTTCCTACTGGTTTATCTATTGCCAGTGATGGCAATATCATTGTAGCTGATAGGAAAAACAAATTAATTAAGATCTTTTCCGCTGATGGACAGTTTTTACATAAACTTGGCACAAAGGGCTGTTTCACTGAACCCTATCACTGTATTCAACATGACAACTATCTTATAGTATCAGACTATCGTGACCATTCTGTAAAATTATTTGATAGAGAGGGTAATTTTCTTTACAAATTTGGGAAGAAGGGAAATGCAGACAGGGAGTTTAACTCACCTCACTGCTTGTCCATGGACAAAGCAGGGCACCTGATGGTTTGTGATACTTACAATCACAGGATTCAGGTGTTTGATCTGAGTGGGAAGTTTGTCGCTAAGTTTGGAACAACAGGAAGCGGGATGGGAGAGTTTGATAGACCAGTCTCAGTAGCACTTCTTAGTGATGATAAAATAGTTGTGTCTGACTTCGGAAACAGTCGTATTCAGATTTTTGATTGAAGCAGTTAAGTTTCAGCTTCACAAAGAATGCAATATTTGGCTCTTTCTTTCTTTTAAATCTTTTAACCTGAATGATACTGTTTTTCATAAGTATTTTTATTTAATATTGGTTTACAATGCTTGTGGTTAAAACTCTGTTGAGAACAAAGTAGCAAGAATTGAATTCAGAATTTGAACACAGAAGATGGCTATTTCAGAAAAAGGTAAAATTAGCCAAAAGTATCGAAAAACAAATTCTTCCTTGCTTGTTTCTACTTTTACAATTTGTTATTTGTTTAATTCTTTCTTCTTTATCATGTTATCTAGTCCTCATCCATATTACGAATTTCTTTTTTAAATTTCATTTATTTGTATTTATAAAATAACTAAGATAGTACGCGCGCTCTGATTGGCCGAGAGGAGTGTTTGCATGAGAGTATGTAAACATGGTTGTGGCGTCAAGTTGTTTGGCTTTTCGCGCGCTAAGTTAAGTTTCAGCCTCACAAAGAATGCAATATTTGGCTCTTTCTTTCTTTTAAATCTTTTAATCTGAATGGTACTCTTTTTCGTAAGTATTTTTATTTAATATTGGTTTACAATGCTTGTGGTTAACACTCTGTTGAGAACAACGTAGAGAGAATTGAATTCAGAATTTGAACACAGATGACCATATCAGAAAAAGGTAAAATTAGCCAAAATATCGAAAAATAAATTCTTGCT